>PITA01016969.1:0-44800 GCA_004023965.1 Spilogale gracilis | reverse complement strand
AGAGACTTTGAACACAGAAACAAACTGAGGGACTTGGAGGGAGGGGGGTGGAGGGATGGGAGAGCCTGGTGGTGGGTACTGGGGACACCTAAAGCGGGGAGCACTGGGTGTGGGGAATGGGGAATGAATCTTGAAACACTGGAAAAAAAAATTTAGTAACAATAAAAAATAAAATTAAAAAAAAAAAAGAGAAGTATACCTAATTTAAAGACTGAAAAGTAAAGGGTGAAAATATAAAAGAGGGAAAATGCATTTTGTAACCTAAACATTGGAAAACTGATAAAGGGGAAAGTGAGAGATTACATGAAAATTAAACTACACATTTAAAAAGAGCACAGATAAAAAGAAAATACAAATTATGAAAAGTTATTATTAATACACAATATATATCTGGTATATAGATGATTTTAATATGAAAATTAGAGTGTAAATATAATACAAAATAAATGTTACATGGGATTGAAAATATGTGAAAATACTTAAGCAGATGGATAATTTCAAAAAAGAAAATCAAATTCCCATTTACCACTTACTAAAATATTTTTATTAACAAGTGTATGGAAGGCACAGAGAAAATATATATTTTTATAGTTTCAAGGACAAATGATGGGTAGTATAAGTATATATTATTTATTTTATTTATTTTATTATTAAAAGTAACATATACCAAAAGCTTTAAAATTATTGACAAAAGAATGCCATATCTACACAGTTATCCTAAGGAAACATGAAAGATCTGTGAAAATATTTTGCTGAACATAAGTCAATCACAATTTTATTCAAAATTTCTATAAAATGGAAACAAAACATTTAAATAATGTAAGTGTGTTCAAATAATTTTATCCATATGGTAGAGTGGCAAAGTCCCTTTAAAAATGTATTTGAGGGATATATAACAAAATTGGGAAAGTTTTGTAGATTATAAATTGTTTGCAGAGAAGGCTAATCCCATTTTCTGGAAAATAAGGAATATTTTATATGTGCTACACAAAGATAGTTGAAGCGTGCTCCTGAAATTTTAAGATGGGACGAATATGAAGTGAATAGTGTAATATGAAAAAAAGAGAAAAGTGCTGCTTTTCTGTGGGTAACTAAAACCTGACTTGTAACATTGGTAGTGTGTTATCTAAGTTTTACAAAATAATGTCATTTTTTTTTTGGTTTGTTTTAAATTTTGAATGGTTGTTACAGGAAGTTTTTGTCTATTAGATGCTTATTCTGAGAAGTAAGGTAACTTCTGGTAATGTAATATTCCCCAAAATACTAGAAGGCTTTTTCTCCTAGCCTAAAATGTTTGCAAATCTCCAGCCTAATTCCAGGAATAAGTGATCAGTATGGTGTTTATCTTCTCGCTGAACTTTCAGTTACTGCTATTGGCAATAGTATGTCTATGACGTTTCTTGGGTTCTTTTTTCTTAAAATATCTTATTATTTATTTGACAGAAAGAGAGTGCACAAACAGGCATAGGAGGGAGGCAGAGGGAGAGGGAGAAGCAGGCTCCTGGCAGAGCTAGGGGAGCCTGACTTGGGACTTCTTCCCCAGACCCCGGGACCGTGGCCTGATCCAAAGGCAGGACACTTAACTGACTGAGCCCCCCCCAGGCATCCTATTGTGTTCTTAATATAGAATTTATTTTATAGGTACTCTATGCATTCAAATAAAATAAAACATCCATTTAAATAAAATAAAACATTCAGTAATGGATCTTATTAACCAATAGCCAGGAATTTATTTTTATTATTCACACTGAAATTAGAAGTTCTGAAAACACTTTTCCTCCAAAACGGTAGATGAATTTTGACAGCATTTTCACTATAGAAGCACTATAGAAGCTGTCTTGAGCAGTGTGGCTTGTAGACTTCCTGTTCTCTGTGATCTTGGACAACCCGCTAATGCAATCCTTTCAGTCTGTATCATTACTCAGTAAGAGTCACCTGGATTTGTTCTTTATTCTATTTCAAAAACACAAATGTAATACTCTTTAGGTTCAGGCATTATTCGAAGCCTTTTGCAAATAATATCTCAATACTGGTGACAACTCTATGAAGCCATTACTATTATGTACCCATTTTATAATTGTGAACAATGAGAAAATGGGACAGCTACGGAGGCGCCCATAGTCACACTCCAAGAGGAATCCATGTTGTTTGGCATAAAATGTACAATATGTTGCTTTCCACTGGGAAGGATGCTGAGGGAAGGGTTCCCCAAGGACCACTCCTCCACTGGGCAATCATGAGTGGCGGATATAGTTCTCTGGGGCAGATTAGTTACGTGGAACAGGCTTATCATTGGGAAAAGACCTCTTCTTTTCCATGCTGCCTTCTTTGTTCTATTTTATCCTTTTCATGACCGAATAAGAAGTCGTATGCACATCCTTTACTATCACATCCGTTCCCATATCTCAGAAGCACTTTAAACTCAAGATGTTAAAAATCACAATTATTATCATGACCAGGGCCGCCCCCCTTTCCCACATACACGTGCACCTGTTCGGTTTCATGCGCTTGGTGCGTCAGTGGACAGCACGCCCAGCCACGGAACGCAAGCGGGATCACCCCGAACTGTGCTCCAATCAGCCACCAAGTCCTGCTGATTCCACCTCCTGAATGCCCCTCAAGGCGGTCAAGGCTAAGAGCGCCCACCTGGCCCACTGCAGTGGGTCTTAATTCGCAGCAGGGAGCCAGTCGCCCTGCAGGAAATTCTCTGCCTTCTTCCTAATACATGCACATTGCCATCACAAGACGGCACGGAACATGTCTTCCATAGAAGAGTTTTAGCGACTTTAAATGTTCTGATTTCACCTAAAAGGTGTGAGATAGTCACTGGATTGCCTAACCATTTATGATCATTTTTATGCATTATGATCCCATAGGCTTTGGTCTCTGTAGATTGTACGGAGTATTTCTTTGAATATTTTATTTACAGCCCGAGTCCTTCCACAGCAACACAAGCCTACTACTCACTATCTTTCTAGATCAACTTGTTTCTAAGGGAGGTTGAAAGAAATGTACTTTCTTTGTAGAAATGTGTGAACCAGGCTGTCTTGTGTAAGACCCAGCAGCGGTGATAGGGAGCCTGCCCTTTGGCTTCACTTTCCCCTGCTTCTCCCCCCGTCATGAACCACCCCTTGAGCCCTTACTCAGACCCATCCCCTCGGAATCCAAATATTCCATTGTCCTGAATTGACGTCCGTGGATTTGGTGCTGACAATAAACCTAGGGTGAAGCACATGAATTCGGAATAGAAAACAGTAGCCCAGCACCCTTCTCTGACAATCAGACTGCATCCGTGTTACTCCCAGGTACTGCTGTGGAGGGCTCTAGCAGATCAGAGAACAACCCGAAATGACCTCCTACAAATTCTTCGGCAGGCACATTTACCCTATTGCCTTCCCTCCCCGCACTGCTGCAGCTGGCCTTCATTTGCATCCAAAATTTACCTTCCTTTCTCTTTCTTGAGTCTAGCCCTGCTTCTCTTTGAGGACTTGGTTGTTAAAAATTGAAATTGCCAGACATGTCGTATTTTAAATTTATACCAGAGCTCCTTGAGAAAATGCTTTCTGCATGCCTAAGCACTCGGAGAGCACAGTTTTCCCATGGCGCCTTTGTTCAGACATTCTCCTTTGCTCCTGAGTTTTATGACAAGATCCCTGGTTTCTGTGGGAGCCGTGAAAATTCTAGTAAATGCCATTACCCAGGAGAATGTCTTCCTGAGTTATAAATCAGTCATATGAAGAAAGAAGTCCTCCTTGGCCAATGATGTGGGTGTATGATTGATGGCTCACCCCGGCTCCCTCTGTGACTTTCCACTACAAGGCTCCGCAGCAACACCAGTGGGTAAGGGGCGAGGACCCAGCCCACCTGTCTCCTGCACATCAGACACTCAGGTACAGGGATGAGGGGGGCACCGGTGAGAATGAGGTCGCTTCGGGTGATCAATGCAGAATTTTGTGTCTCTCAGCAACATCTTTCCATTGTGTCAATTAATAATAGGCAGTTCATTAGTGAAGGAAAAACAAAACAAAAGCAAGACAAAACTTTAACCGCAGCTGAAGAATATTTTTCCTTTCCTGTACAAGTACCTAGAAAGTCAAATAGCTGGGCACTTCAGCTTTTCAGTAAGGAGTATTTCCAATTTGAAACTGCCATACTTATTTACTATTTACAGCAATCCCTCTCTCTCTCTCTCTCTCCTGCCAACATTAATCTGAGTTAGTTCCGTGTATGAATCATTGGCAGGTTTAGGGTGCCACACACATGCATACGGTCCATGGAAGAGCTACAAAGAAGCGCGTACATGCCACACAAGCCTGAACACAGGCAGCTTTTCCCAATGAGCACAGAGCATTTAAAGCAGGCTATAAAATTGTCACAGTTTATAAATCAGTGAAATTAGTGCTGAAGCTCACTGAGTCTATATGGAAACAGCAGCATCTGTAATTGACATGCACATACTCTATAAGGGGCAATACGAAGTTATTTGTGTGACCAACTGGTATGTTGCAGCTTGATTCAAGCAACAATTCACCGTGTAAAAGCCACCCGGTTTTGCATGAGTGCTTTAACCAGAGAACCAATGTTTTCATTGGAATTTAAATTAAAATTTCCCCAGATGTGGAGCTGCAGACACCTACACTTAGCGACTCTAGTTCAAAGAGATATGACCAAATCACACATGTTAAAAATTAGAAATAGTTCCTTTTTTTCTCACTATATTGAAAAGTTTTTTTGGTAATTTTGTAATTTCACCTTTTATCTGCTTCTCACTTAATCTCTGGCAGGATTAGTATTTGTTGCAAATGGGGAAGCCCATTACTTTTAAATTCTACTTATGTTTTAAAATCCAACTCAGACACTTACACTCTTTAAAAAGATGCTATCTGGGGCAGTGATGCAAGAAATTTTAGAATCAAGCTGTCAACAGGGAGGAATCACAGATGTGTAATTTATTGCATGTAATTGAGTCACAGAAGTATCTAATATGCATCTACTCTCCACGGGACTGATTGGAGCCTAAAAAAGTTGTATGTCTCCAAGTTTTATATTGGATATCTCCTTTTTTTCAGACTCACATTGTAAAATTAGGGATAGTTTTACCATAAGTTATTCTGTTTCCACAAGAGTGGAAAATACTTAAAAATAATGATGCCTCATAACACATCTATTTAAAGTAGACGTCAGGAGAAAAACCCACCATTGACAATGAAGACACATTATACAATGTTAATGTTGAGATGATCCTTATATAAGGTGCTGCAGTAGCAATGTATGACTCATGTCTCACTGTCTTAGGCATAAGTGTCACTGAGGGTATAGGTCTGGTAATTGGAGGGACATGTTGGATCTCCTACTGACTTTAGGTGTCTCAACAATTCTCTCTCTCCCCTTGTTTTAAGACACATATTTTACTTTCTGCTGAGCTTATTTTCCTAAAACCTTACGTAGTCTCAGCCCATCCCAGTTTATATACCCTTTTATTTATCGGTAAGGCACTTATATAGAACTTCCCATAATTTTAAATCAATAGATTTTTAAAAATCCAGAAAATAAGTTCACCTCTCAAGTCTGCTTCCTCTTCAGAGTCTTTCCTCCTGTATCTGATTTGTCATGCCAGGCACAGCTCAACATGTCTGTGCAGATTCCTCCCATGACAGGAAGTCCTAACGATAAAGAGGGTTTTGTGAAAATATGCCAGGGTACTCTAGAACCAACTTTTCCATATTTGAATGGCTATGACATATTTTATGCCTTACGCTATCCACAGATTGTGACAAATAAGAGAAGTTGAGGAGTTCTATACTTTATTAAAGATTAGGTAGCAGACAATGTGCAATGCCCTTGGGTGGGAACTTATATTTTGCTTGCTTAGCTGTCCCCAACTCCTTACATGGAGCTGGCCTCCTGTGCCTGCACATGGGAAGAAGAACAGCCTGGGAGTGGCCAGCAGCCCGGGGAACTAGGGGACACTTTACATTAAGAAACAGTGACTTAATGGAATCCTTAATCAAGACTGATATTCACAGTATATTTCTTTAGTTCATTCACTCTCCAGTTCTGTCAGGTCAATATCCCATACCTTCTCCCCAAAACATCAGCATCTTCACTCATCCTCCCTCTCCGCTCATGAATTTACTTCCTAATTCATTGAAAGAAAGAGGTGAAGAAATAAGGAGTTCTATAACCTCCCACCACACTGACCCATCATTGCCCATCTGTCCTGCCTTCTCTCCTCTCTTTCACTGAACTCTCTGTGCCCCCAGGTGTGGTCAGATGTTCTCATTATGTGGCAGACTCTATTTGCTCTCACTTACTGAAGGTCATCACTTTGGCTATCCTCTCCTGAATAGTCATTTTCCCAGGTTTCCTGGACATTTTCTATCAGCATTCAAACATTATTTCTCTCACATTAAAAGTAACCAACAAAGTCCTTACTTGATCCCATTAACTCAGTATGCACTCCATTTATTTCTTTCATTTTACGGTTAAACCCCTCAAAACAGTTGTGTTGATGGGTTACTTCTGATTCACACCTCCCATTACTCTGAACCAACTCCCAATTCAGCTTTTGTCGAGCTATTTCCTCAACTGATGCCTTGCACATTTGTAAATCTTTTTTTATAGAGATAACGTAACTCTACTTATACATCTATTTTTGTCTTTATTTTTTTTATTTTTTTAAAGATTTTATTTATTTATTTGACAGAGAGAAACACAGCCAGAGAGGGAACACAAGCAGGGGGAGTGAGAGAGGGAGAAGCAGGCTTCCCGCCGAGCAGGGAGCCCGATGTGGGGCCTGATCCTGGGTCTCTGGGATCATGACCTGAGCCGAAGGCAGATGCTTAACCAACTGAACCACCCAGGTGCCCCAATCTATTTTTGTCTTTAGAAGCCACAATATATTATACTTAATATGTATTAATTGGAATTTTAGTATTTTAATATTTTACAATTCAATATTACAAATAATATTTGACATTATTTGAATCTAATATTCAATCTTCACCTCACTTAACTCCTTCTGTACTTGACTTTCATGCCACCAAATTATCCTGGCATTATTCTTACCTCATTGGCCATTTATTTTCAGCTAGTTAGCCATTTCCTCCTCATCTTCCTTAACCATTTTCCAGGGCTTCCTTGCTACAATAACCTCTTCTACACCAAAACTTAATGCTTTAACCTAATCTCATGTTTCTGAATACAACCTAAATTCCTTTTTAACCTGGATGTCTGCACTAAACTCCAGACTTACAGATCCAGCTGTCTTTTCAACATTTCCATTTGAAATATGAATATGATCTGCCCTATGTCAAAACACAGTCTTCCCACAATCCCACAATGTTCTATGTATTCTACCAGATTTTTTTTTTTGCCTATAAACCTTAGTCATTACTGACTGATCTCTTTCTCTTACCACTACCAATATTAGCATACTGACCTGAACAACCATCATTTTCAGTTGGATTAGGAAAATCATCTCCTAGCTATCTGTCTCACCTCTACACTTGTCGCTCTATAGTTTATTCTCATGACACCATGCAGAATATTATTTTAAAATAGAGGTCTGTAAAGACTCTATGGACATTGAAAGGATAATAAAGGAATAGTATGAACAATTTTATGCCCACAAATCTGATAACCTAAATGAAATGAACCTATTCCCCGAAAGACACAATTTACCAAAACTCATACAAGAAGAAATAAACCAACTGGATAGGCCTATTAGCTATATTAAGGAAGTTGAATCAGCAATTAATAACCTTTAAAAAAAGCAGAACCATGCCCAGATGGATTCACTGAATTCTACAAAATACTTAAGGGAAAAATTATACCAATTCTCTGCAATCTTTTTTAGGGGTTAGAAAAAGAGGAAATAATTTCTAAATATCTACAAGGACAATATTACACTAATACCAGGGTACCTGAGTGGCTTAGTGGTTAAGCGTCTGCCTTCGGCTAAGGTCATGGTCCCAGAGTCTTGGGATCGAGCCCCACTTGGGTTTCCCGCTCAGCGGGAAGCCTGTGTCTTGCACTCTCACTCCCTCTGCTTGTGTTCCCTCTCTTGCCGTGTCTCTCTCTGTCAAATAAATAAATACAATCTTTTTTAAAAATTATAATAATACCAAAACCAAAGACATTATAAGAAAAAAAACCTGCAATGCAATATCCTCAATGAACATAGACATAAAAATTCTCAGCAAGATATTGGGAAATTGAATCCAACAATGTTTAAGAGAATTATATACCATGACCAAGTGGAATTTATCTCGGATATGCAAGCCCATTTTAAATTTGAAAATCAAATAATCAATCACATCAACAGAATAAAAAAGCAAACTAATATGATCATATAAATAGATGCAGAAAAAATCAAATCTAATACTCACTCGTGATGAAAATTTCCAGTAAACTGGGAAAAAGAGGAGACTTCCTTAACTTGATGTAGACTACCTACAAAAAACCCACAGATAATATTATTCTTAATGATGAGAGACTCAAAGCTTTCCCACTAAGATCAAGTACAAGGCAAAAATGTCCCTGTCACCATTCCTTTTCAATATCATCCTGGAAGTTCTAGCTAGAATAATAAAGCAAGTAAAAGAAACAAGAGATATATAGTTTGGGAAGGAAGAAATAAAACTGTGTTAATAGAAAACATGACAATCTATGTAGAAAATCTGTAAAAAAATTAACAACAAAAAAATCCTGGATATAAGAAGTGACTATAGCAAGGTTATAGGATATAAGATAATAAAAAGTCACTGTCTTCCTATAACCACCAATGAACAAGTGAAATTTGAAATTAAAACATAATACCATTTACATTAGTTGAGAGCTTCAAACTTTAGCCCAGTGGAGCAGGTTTTAGGACTTCTGATTTTTAGAACTATAGGAATATAAATTGGCACTTTTTAGACTGAAAAGTTTGTGGTATCTTGTTACAGCAGCAATAGGAAACTAATGCAAATTATTTGCTGAAAGGCCATATTTTCCATGGAACCCTTTGTAACTACTCCGCTTAAAATCACAATGCTTCTCCACCTTCCATGCCTTATTTCCACGCTTTATTTTTCTTTTGTCACTTATTATCATCTGACATTTTGTTTATTCTCTTTCTCCCCATCCCACTAGAATCTATACATCCATGAGAGCAAATGTGCTATTGAGCTATTGCCTTTTTGCCAGCACCTAGAATAGGACAAGATTCATATGCTCACTCAGACCGTATTTGTTGTGTGAATGAAGACTATGGAAGCAGAAGGAAACTGTTTATTAGAGCATCAAGTGGAGAGCCACTGCTTTGCCTTCCTCTATGCTGCTGCCTCCTTTGTCGCCATGGATACTTCTCTGAGCTCAGCAATCTTTTGTCTGTAGCTTCGTAAAGGCACTTGGTGCATTATTTGTATTTAGTGACTTATATTCTGTCTTCATAGCAGTTCTGCAAGAGCAGGACCATTTTCATCTTTGTAGTACACGTAGAAGCACAATGCCGGGCACATAGTAGGGTCTCCAAGTGTGGTCAGCTGGTGCAAAAGCAACACTGTTAGCTTTCATGGAAAAAAGGCAAAGCAGCCTATCACAAAGATTCCCTAACCCTAGAAATCAAGTATGGGTTCCACCAATTCCTATCTGTTACATTCTAAAAATATTACAAAACCTTTCTGGGCCTCCTTTGCATTAACTGTAATACAAACCCTACCTTACAGAGTTATTTAAAGGTTCAAATGATTTCATATATAGGCTGTTTCTCTGTGAATTATAAAACATTATAAAATCACAAGTTTATAATAGTCTCATATCAAGTAGGAAACAATGTGATGTCTGTTGAAGGATGTCTCCTTTTTATAGAAATATTTCTAACTTCTTAAGCAATCACACACACTACCATGGTCTTAACTTCCACCAATAAAGTGAAAAGAATTAAATATAGATCTCCATTCTTGAGGTTTTTTTTCTCTTGAGTTCAGGAATAGACATGTACTCTGATCATGGAATGAAGGTGTGAAAGTCAGCAAGGCTGAAATGCAGCCCATTTGCATCATCCAGGTCAATACACTATTGAACACATCTTTATTATGAAGTACAATGTGCCAGGTAATCTGCTGCTGGCTATAAAATGTCCTAGGATGAACATTTGTGCTTCAGAAGGAATAGCTTTGTGGAGGTTGGATATAAGGGCTAAGCCAAAGGCATTGGTTCATGAAGGGACTCATAGTAATCCAAGGAAGGAACAGTGGCTCTGCTGTTTGGAGGCATCCTTAATATGGGCTTAGTGGAATTAATCGTACTTGAGAAGCTGAGAAAATAAAGTATACAGATTTATTGTTTACTTGTGTAAGTGAGGCAAAAGAGGAATTAAAAACCACTCCCACAATTCTGGCTCAGGCGACTAGGTGGTCAGTGATTCTAGCTGCAAGAGAAATTTGCAGGAGGCACTGGTTAAAGGGAAAGTCATTAGTTTAACATATGACTAGCTATTTTGCCAGGTTGACTTGAGGCATCTCAGAAGCATGTGCAATGATCTACTGATATTTGGACTGTGGATAAATGATAGCGCTTTTAAATGTTTTTCTAAACCACTGCTGAGCTAACTTGTAAGAGCAAGTCCTGAATTTTGATGAGTGAAGTAGTCATCACATGGAAACACCCAAATGTTAGAGAATAAAACTAGAAAAGTGACCTTATCCTCTTGAGTGATTTGTTAAAATATATATAGTGCCCAGGGGCAGATTTTCATCTTTCTAATTAATGAAGAAACTTAAGCATTAACATTCCCATAAGGCCTTTCCAACAACTCTTATAAGCATTAAAATAACTGTCCTCTGTGAAACATTACAAATAGAACCATCACAACACATCATAATGAAAAAGTGTGTCATGTATTGATTTTCTAGCTACCACTGGATCTTCATTAACACACATTGTAGATACTTTTTCTGAAATCTCATGCCATTTTCCTAGGGCTAAGTGTATTTTAGAGAGGAGCTATGACAGATCTGATGTGACAAGCACTGTTTTGCAATTACTGTGTGTCTCTGACACTGACATCCTCTAATTCAAACTCACGACATTCTTGTGCATGTAGGATTATTAGCAATTATTTTTTAGACGAGAAAATGGAATCAATGAATGAAGTGACAATCAAAGTAAGAGTGTTGGCAATGAAGCCAAGAGACTTAAGTTCAAGTCCAGGCATTAGCAAGTTACTTAATCTCTTTGAGTCTCCTTTTACTCATTCATAAATAAGGCTGTCTAAACAACAGGAATATTTTAAAAATTAAATAGCTAATATTGTTAATTAATATTTAATAACAAACAAATGCTGGTCACTTTCCCTTATTACCACTTATATTATGCTGCCTAATTTCATTTCAAAACAACTAAAAAATAGAAATAAATTAAACAGAACTCTTATTTCTGATGATAATGAAGCAGAGAAAAGTAAATCAACACAACCACTCAGAATAACAAAAAAGCTTGGAACACACACACACACACACACACACACACTGTTTCTCATTATTCACGGTAGTTAGAGTCTGGAAAATTACCATGAACACTGTACTAGTAAATACTGAGCCACTTTTCATAGGGAAAACAGTTTCCTTCAAACTTATGGTGTTAATATTTTTTGTCAACTAACCGATACTAACCTTTATTTTATGTATATTTCTGTTTAAATACACCCTATTTAATGCACATTGTAAATTTTTTTACATTGAAGTCATGATCAACAGCCCTGTAATTACAACTATGACTCATGTCTGAAAGAAGCTTCTCTAACATGTATTTTTCCCTATAAGAAACATCACAGCCTTTTCTTATACTTGGAAACACTAGACAGCTCTTTAGTGTCATACTTGGGGGCCATTTTAAACAATGAAATCACTGACAAAGAGCACAAAAGTGCAAAAAAGAAAGAAAAATGGCACTAAACAGACAAGAAAAAGACCATTTGTTTACAGTATGTGAACTAGAACAAGAAGGCAGACCACTGCCTTGTACAACCTCAGCTGGGAGCATCTGCATTGGTGACTCAATTTTTTTGCCATCTGACACATGTCCATGAACATCTATGAAAGCACTATGAGTATTGATTTTGAGTTACAAATACATTTTAGCAAGCAGATGCATTTGCAAATATGAAGTCTATAAATGAGGTACAATTGTATATATATTTTATATCCCAAAAAAGTATTTTTTAGAACTGAAAGAAGAAAAGGCACTATCAGACAAAGAAAAAAAAATGAGAGAAGTTATTAATAGTAGAACAATATTGCAATAAACACCAAAGGGAGTCTTTAGGCTGAATAAAAAGAATGGCACATGGAAATATAGAACTAGGGACAATTCCAAAAAGAGTAATATTTGGTGATTTTTAAAAATAATTGAAATAAAGACATGCTCATGCATAAAAACTGTTTAGCTTCATCATATTCTGTCATATATAACATATTCAATTTTTATAAGTTATTATGTAGATTTTAAAATGGTAATAAAAAGCCAATCAAAAAAGAAAAAGAAATTCTTAGAAGCAGACTCAAAAATGACATGAAATTAGAAATGTAAGATAGGGATGTAAAAATAACTATGATTGTCACTTTAAAGACTAATGGGAAAGGTAGACAGATGCAGGATCAAGTGGGTAATTTAGGCAGAGATTGAAACTAAAGACAAAATCAGATTGAAATTCTGAAAATCAAAAACAGAGTAGTTTGAGAGGAGATAGAAAATGTTTTCAGCTTGCTCTTTGGTTGATTCCACACAGCCTAGGAAAATTATGAGTTAACTTGAACATAAGTGAATAAAAATTAGTTAACTGAAAATCAAAAAGGAAAAATGAAAAAATAAAAATAACAGTGTTATGGGGGAAAGTGATTTCATACACATGTAATAGGCATCCCAGCAGGAAAAGAGAAGAAATATTTGAAGATGTAAAGAGCAGAATTTCCTAATGTTAGTGACAAAAAACAAACCATATATCTGAAAAACTAGGGGAACACAAATAAGGGTACATGGCAAAATACTGACAATTATGCATATCATAGTCACAATGCTGAAAAACAAAGTACAAAAGAAAACCACCAGGGCATCCAGAGGGTAGAACAGCAGGAAAGGAGCACTTTATCCATAAAAGAATATAAGCAGATTTTTTTTTTCAGAAAGAATACAAGCAAGAAGAAAAAGGAAGGACATTTTAGAGTGCTAAGAACAACAAAAGAAACTGCCAACCAGAATTTTGTACCTAGAGAAGATACCCTTCCAAAGAAATAAATACCTGGACAAACAAAAACTAAAAACAGCAGGCTTTGTCTATAAGACATATTAGTAGAAGTTTTTCAAGTAGGAAGAATAAGATATATGTCATAAATTTGGGTCTTCACAAAGAAGAGTATCAGAAAACAACTCAATGAAGATGAAATACCTTTATTTTAATTGCTCTAAAAGATAATCAGCTACATAAAGCAATATTGGGAATAAAGTGATACATATTTGCACCCTATGTAAAACTGAAATATATAAAGAAAATAACATAAGGGATGGGAGGGGAGATATAAGGAATATATTATTATATTATTCTATATGTCCTTATATTGCATGTAAAACAATACAACATTATTTGATGGTAAACCTTATTTATTTATAAATGTATAATATAAACCCTAAGACAACTGTTAAAATATTTTTTAAAATTTATAAATAATAAATAAATAGAAGAGATAAAATATATTCCAAAAGTACTCAATAAAAACAAGTAAGGCTGAAATTAAAAAAAAAATCAAGGAACAAATCAGAAGTAACCAAATAGACAGCAGATTATAGTCTAACCATATCAATCATAATTTTAAATGTGAATGATCTAAACATACGATTTAAAATACAAAGATTAGAGTGCCTGGGTGGCTCAGTCATTAAGTGCCTGCCTTGGGCTCAGGTCATGATTCCAGGGTCCTTGGATTAAACCCTGCATCGGTCTCCCTGCTTCTCCCTCTCCCACTCCCTCTGCTTGTATTCCCTCTCTTGCTGTGTTTTTTTCTACTAAATAAATAAATAAAATCTTAAAAAATAAATAAAATAAAATAAAATACAAGCAAAACAGATTGTTTAAAAAAAGTAACACCCACTTATAGTTTGTCTACAAGACACCCCATTCCTATTAAAAGTAGGGGTACCTGGGTGGCACAATTGGTTAAGCATCTGACTTCTGGTTTTGACTCAGGTCACCATCTCAGCATTGTGAGACTGAGTCCTGCATCGGGCTCCACATTCAGCAAGGATCCTGCTTAAGATTTCTCCCTCTGCCTCTGTCCCCTCCCCCCACTGCACACTCTCTCCCTCTAAAATAAATAAATAAATAAATCTTTTTTCTTTTTTTAAAGTAAAAGACTAGAGTGAGATACAACATGAACTCTTTAACTAAAGGATATTTCAAACAAAGTGAAATTTAAGAGGAAAATTATTATATATAAAGAGGACTACTACATAATGATAAAAGTAGACTTAATCAGGGTGCCTGGGTGGCTCAGTGGGTTAAAGCCTCTGCCTTCTGCTCAGGTCATGATCTCAGGGTCCTGCTCAGCAGGGAGCCTGCTTCCTCCTCTCTCTCTCTGCCTGCCTCTCTGCCTACTTGTGATCTCTCTCTGTCAAATAAATAAATAAAATCTTTAAAAAAAAGTAGACTTAATCAGTACAAATGTGCTTATACCTACCAACAGAACTTCTCTTTTATGAAAGGCCACCACTTTCTGGATTTTAGCTTTATATATATAAAACATTTCTTTTATCCTGAACTCCTCATTGGTTTTAATAAATAAAGATCATATAATTTATCCAGATTATTCTTGTTGAAATGGTAATATTAAGTCTTCCATGACTTCCTATACCTGAACAAGAAAATGATATCTTTGTGCTCTTATATTTAAAATAAGTCATTTGTGAGAAGCTCATTTTTAAAATGGGTTATTTGTTTGAATATTGATGAGTTTTACTACAACTTTATACATTCTATATATAAGTCCTTCATTAGAAAGAGGATCTGCAAATATTTTTCTCCAAGTCTTTTTATTCTCTTAACAGTGTCTTAAATACACCAATCATTTTTAATTTTGATAAAGTCGAATTTATATTTTTACCACTTCTGGTTTATATCATATCTAAAAACTGTTCTACAACACAAAGCCATGCCTGTTTTTTCTTATGTTTTACGTTTTCTTCCAGAGGTCATATAATTTTGAATTCCACATGTAATACTATGAATCATTCGGAATGACTTTTTTTTTAGCAAGATGTGAAGTGTATGTCAGATTTCCTCTTTTGGTGAAGGGTGCTCTGGGCAAGCAGTGGGAGGAGGAGGTCCCATCATAAACGATGGCGAGGGGAAACCTTTCAGACTTCTGATGCACGTTCCCCCACACCATGCCGCGGCATACTGGGCCTTGAGGAGCAACAGTCCCAGAGCACGTTGGCCGCTGGCCACTTCCTGCCCATGGCCTCTGAGGCTCACAGGGAGTCTATGGTGGGCGTGTGCTGAAGCCTGAGGACAGGGCATGAGCGCAAAGGCTGTTCCACCTCTGAGGCAAACACAACGCTCTTTCTTCAGTCTAAAGCAGTAGTGCATGGAAGATTGTGGACTGGGGAAGAACGTGTGGAGAGAGATGCCTCTGACGCAGGGCCTTCCGTGATGCAAAGGAGCTAGGAGCAATGACGCTGGAGGCCTTTCCACCTTGTGGTCCTCCCCAGAGGCAAGGCTGCAGGAAGATGGAGATGTGCAAGATGGCTGACTGCCCAGGGGCCTTACCAAATAGCAGTCTGCAAAAGTTGCAAACAAGCTGAGAGCATACGGAAAACTTCAAGGCATCCTGCAGCTTCACAGTTTGCAAGCAAGAGAACTCACAGATGCTGTCTACGGGGCAAGGGGCAGAGAGGAATCCTCTGAGTATGCTGCAGCAACACTCCACAGGTGGGATGGGGCAGGAGAGCTCAAAGAAATCCTTCTGGGACTCAGCAGTCCTTCACTGTGGGGACAGCTGAGACCAAGCATGAAGGGCAGGGCGGTGCTCCCAGGGGCAGCCTTGTTTAGGAAGAGAAGTGATAAAGGTGTGCAGAGAGCATTCCTGGGGCAGCAGAGAACTCTAAGATACCTTCTGTGTTGAGGTGTTGAGATCCACAGGCTGAGATTACTGAGTGATAACTTTGTTTCAATGCAACTTGGAGAAGTCAACTCCAGAAATGGATAAAGTAACTAACTGATTAAAAAAGAGATTCAGAGAGATGCAAAGTCAGCAAGGAACTCAGGACCTTGGCCGGATGCTTTGGCTGATTTGGTGGAAATGAGAGTTAACTGGGAATGGTCCCAAGGGTGTCAGATCCCACAGACCGTGGCTAAGGACACTGTTTGTAAAATGAATGGGTGTGACAAAGATGGGAGCTGAGTGCTGGTTGCAATATGATCCTTGCCTTACCAAGAATCACAGAAAGAATACACCTGTGCTTGAATCACTGGATCTTTAGTTAGAGAATAAAAATGCTTTTTGAGGTGTATCCATAGCTTCTTGATAGGGCACTGCTGAAATAGACTTTTCACATTGGTGATGAAGGTGCTATTTTCCTTGCATTAGGTATTGCTAAAGAGAAGAACGGTCTAGTTATTGTAAAGGGCACCCAATTAGCTTCATTATTTTCAGAATGTGGTAGGTGGACAAACTCCTAATCTGGTGAGCTAATCTGAGGGGGAGGTCCTAGAATGATCTTGCAAAGATTTCCTTATATACCACGTGGAATACTTCTTCTGGGGCTACTGAACTTGTAAATGGGGTTGAATTGTAGGAAAATTTTTAAAAAAGGATCAGAATTATTCCCCAAAATGGAAGCAGCAAGAATAAAAGAACTCCCAACATTCAGAACAATTAAACTGGGTGGAAGTGTTCAGATGTTTAATTAAACATGGACCAAAAAGGGAGCAGAGAGATGCAGTCACTACTAAAACCTTAACAATCACTATAAAAGGCCAGATGTCTGACTACTTTATCAACAGCTCAAATCATAAGACCAACAAGCAAACAAACAAAACCTGTGCCAGTCTTGCTCAATTTATCCTAACCTTGATGAATGAAAAAAAATCTAATGATGACACACAAAAGAAATCCACATCCCGACAATTCCAGAGGTGATTAGTACAGGTGAGGTGAAGGGAAGGCTGATGACTCTGAGTGAGAGAACATCAGGGTTTCTTGAGGCACTCTTCCCCGCAGAAGAGGATCTGATGCCATTATTTTAATTTGGGGATGGTAAAAACAAACAAACAAAAAAACAAACCATGATTGAGATTTCTGAACAGTGGTAAAGAATGTAATGCCATACAAAAACTTTCTAATGAAAAGCCAAAGGAAATTTAATCAAGTTAGGAGTGTATGGTGTATGGAGTGGCATCCTCTCGGCAGGACGTGTTATAGGAGCAGATGTGAGGTCTGAAGGGAAGGCTTCCCCATCATACAAACCACTAGGGGAAAGAGAACGCTGTGCAAATCTCTTCGTCTTGTTTTAATTGACCATGTTAGAGAATAACCTAAACCATCTTGAGAGACTAACTTAAAACAATTTAGGATACCTGGAATCATCAAGAAATTTTGGCTTTAATTAAGGATATGTTAGACGCAGGTGTATTCACACATGCACTTCTCCCATTTAATAGTCCATTCTGGGTAAGAAGCAAAGCTGATAGACCTTGGAGATGATGACACATTGAATCTCAAGAAGTGAAAAAAAATGATGCCTTCAATAGTAAAAGCCATGCCCGCTGTGAGCCTTGAACTCATGCTGTGCAACAAGCTAAGGAGATTGGTGCGCCTCGCCTGATTTGGTCGGTGCTGGGAGCAGTGCTCTGCGGAAAAGTGGCCAGGACCATGAACAGAAAATATCTTCTGCACTCCCCAATCCATCATAGTATCTTTATCCTGAAGTCAATAGGCCAGTTTCCCCTGTTTTTTTCAAGTATGAAGCAATAATCAAAGTAAAGAATATTTGGAAAACTGAAACCAATATCAATTTACAGGTGACTTGGTGGGCTTACCTATCTGCACTGTCGGCATAATTATTTGATAAATGTGCCCATAAAAGCTCTTTGGCACACTCAAACTGAAGTATATTTGGGTGTGGCTACTACCTATTTGACATTAACTTGGAGAACTTATCTTTACTCGTGTCCAAAATATATACTTAAGTTGTCTTTATAATGTCTTTAAACAGTGGGTACTTGATTGTTGGGTAAACCAGCATTGGCAGAAATGCTCTAAAGTCTTGGGGAAAGTTATCATAGATCTAGGAGTGCTAGAAGGAGCTGAATTTCTTATTAATGAGGAAAGAAAGCTGAGGACAAAGACCATTGGCTCATATTGTTTGTGTTGAAGAGATTTTATTCAGAAGGAGGGAGAATGGTGATCAGCCCAGCAAAAAGACTTCGAAAAATAGGAAGAACAAAATAGAAACAGAAGACGTGATACGCAGAAAGAGGATAAAGCTCATGCATACTGACTCAGGAGGGGTCATTAAGTATGTTCCTGAAGATGTGAATGGAGGTAGTTCAGTGAAATGGGTTGGCATCTAGGACATGCACAGTAGGCAGTGATCTGAAGATATCCCTCGCCCCCCACCTCTGCACTAACCTTTTCCCCAGGCTACTAAATCAAATACTAATCGGGGTACTTCTGCAAAGGGATTTTCCAGATGTAAAGTCCCCAGTCAATTGGCCAGAGATTACCCAGATGGGCCTGATTTACTCATGCAAACCTTTTAAAAGGCAGAAGAAGGCAGAGGAGAAATTCGAGCTGCCCTCCTGGAAGGGAGCAAGTGACTGTTTCGCGAAGTGCTGGTGGGTGGCGGTGGGCTGAGAATCCTCCCTGGTCAGCGATCAGGAAGAAAACAGGAACTTCCTTTGGACAAATGAACTCAGCCAAACACCAGGGAGCTTGCAAGAGGACTCAGAGCCTCAGCTGAGGACATCTGACTGCAGCCTACAGACTGAGAAGAGGATCCAGTCAACCTGGAAAAGGGTTGCTCTGTAACCTTGCACCTTGGCTGCTCATGACCAGGCATCTAGCTTAGAGGTTGGTGCTGAGACACAAGCTGCACAACAGAGGAAGGGGCGTATTCTGTCCCTGGAATATCGGGGCTCTCTGATCTTTCCCTGAGCCCTCCTGGTCCTGCTACCCTGGACATGAGTGCTCTCTGTGTAGCCTTGCGGTCCTTTCGAAGCCCTAACTCTAGGTAACTGATAGGGTTCTGATAATCCAGACCATGTTAATACGTGGAGCATGACTGAGTCCAGAACAAACCCAGACACATTAGGTACTTCACTTATGACAACACTGTCACTATAATTCTATGTCATTTGCAATAAATGATGCATGGCCAGTTGGCTATTCATATGGAAAAAATAATACTGACTCATTTCTCACGCTATAACAAGCATAAGGTGTCGATAGGTTGTTAATCCAAGGGTAAAAGTTAACAACAAAAAAAGCTTTTAGAAAGTAACCTAAAATTGTGTCTTTATGATTTTAGGTAGCTATATATCCCAGGTAAAACACCTATCTTTGAGAAAAGAGTTGATCAATTGGGCAAAATTAAAATTAAGAACTTCCATTCCTCAAATGACACTGTTATCAACATAAAAATGCCAGGCACAAATTGGAAGATATTTGTAAAACAAAAATGAATGCCATCCTGAATGGAGATGAGTTTCTACAAATCCATAGCAAAAGACAGATAACAATAGAAAAATGAACCCAAATAATTAAATAAACATCTTTCAGAATAGAATATGCAAATGGATGATGCACATTAGCTAAAAGGGCTCAATCTCATCACTTACCAGAGACAAGTAAATATATTACTGCTCACATGGTTAAAATTTTTAAAAGACTGTTGATAACTAAATGTTGGAAAAAATATGGGGCATGTAGAATTATGTTACACTGTGTAAATAGGTAAAATCATTCTAGAAAAACATCTTCAGCGTCTAACTAAATGGAATATTTTAGGTCTACATACATGCCATCTATGCTTCAGTTAGGAGCCGCAATACAATAGAACTATCCATAAGATCCCCAGGCTAGAAATATAACCCAAATGTTCATCAAGTCTAGAAGAATGAGTAAATAAATGATGGATGTCCCTACACTATAACACCGTACCATTCAACAACAGCATAATATGCACCAGTACAGGTGGTGTTCACAAGTTTAATGTCAAACACAAGGCCCAACATCAACAAGCACACCATGCAATTGTCTCTCTGTGCAGATCCAAAGCAGACAAAACTAATCTGTGGTGGTAGAACTTAGGAAAATGGTGGCTAGAATGACCTTTGAAGCACCGATAATGTTTTCATTTTTGGATTTGTTCTGGTTGAGGGTCATAAAATGGGCTGAGCTGTGCACATGTGAGGTAGATACATTTTTGGTAGATGTAGGCACATCAATCGAAATGTATTTGATAT
Organism: Spilogale gracilis; assembly: GCA_004023965.1. Taxonomy (NCBI): domain Eukaryota; kingdom Metazoa; phylum Chordata; class Mammalia; order Carnivora; family Mephitidae; genus Spilogale; species Spilogale gracilis. The sequence goes on along the minus strand of PITA01016969.1, from coordinate 24,300 downwards.
ATGCACAAACTATACTCTGCGAAAGTATAACCCTAAACGTTGTTAAAGAGAACCTTTGGGTCTCCTGGCTAGGCTTCTTCTTCTGTGAAGGTCCTGACTGTTTCTGATTCTATACCTCTTATTAAAAAAATGGTTCCAGATTATTTTAAAATTCAATTTTGGAAGTCATCGAAAAGCTAAAGAAGATCCAGCAACAAACAGTTGGTTACCTGGGAGTAGGTAGTGCCCTGATGAACCACATAAAATAATATCATTAAAACCTTTATGAATTTATTATCCACATGTTTAAAAGAGTAGTGTGCCATCCTGTCTGGTCATTACCTTCACAGAACAGTAGTCATTTCGTGTGGTAAAGGGACAATCCCTGACTCTCAATACGTGCTGTGGAGCCTGACTCAGCCTCATCCTCCCCCGGATGACAGTGAAAGGCTGGTAGTCCCTCAAAGTTTGAAGAATCTCTGTTTTATTGGAAATCCTTCTCCCTCGGGCCATCATGGCACGTTTTACACACTACGACAGCACATGGCCGTTTTGTCTCTCCTATGGAGGATGAGCTGATAAAAGACAAGATACTGTCTTAGGTAATTGTGTTCACATCACCATGACATAACACAACACGTGGTCTTCCATCAGGGTCTGAGCTGAGGGGTTATGTGGATGAAAGCAAGAAACTTCAGGGAAACAACCAAAGCACAGTGTCTGACATTTGCCCAACACCTTAAGTGGTAAGGAACTCACCATTCCCAAGAATCACCCAATTTCATTTTTTTCTGTATCTGTATAAAATTTTAAAATATTTCTTATAATTAAATTGAATGAAATATAGCTTCCTAGAATTTCTACACTTTGATTTCTATTGCCCTGATGAACCACATAAAATAATATCATTAAAACCTTTATGAATTTATTATCCATATGTTTAAAAGACTTATTCTTGGGGTGCCTGGGTGGCTCAGTTGGTTAAGCGACTGCCTTCGGCTCAGGTCATGTTCCTGGAAACCTGGGATCGAGCCCCACATCGGGCTCCCTGCTCGGCGGGAAGCCTGCTTCTCCCTCTCTCACTCCCCCTGCTTGTGTTCCCTCTCTAGCTGTGTTTCTCTCTGTCAAATAAATAAATAAAATCTTAAAAAAAAAGACTTATTCTTTCCTATAAACATTTATTCTTCAGCCTAGGAACTCTGTCATTCTTTCACCTCATAAAGTTAGATTTCCAGTCAGTCCCGTTTTCATCCTGCTTCCATGCATCCCAAGTCAGCAGAGACCTCACCATGTAGCTCCTGCAATCCTCTCCCTGCTCAGCACGGCCCCAAACTGTCCTTTAATATCCCCATATATAACAACATAGCTGGTATTGAGCTTCTGTAGAATTTGTTAGTTTTCTGGATATAAAAACCTGACATCTTGCCATTGGAGAATGTCTTGGGGAAATAAGAAATGAATAAAGAAGAAAATAAAACTACTTGCTATTCTCCCATCCAATGAGAATTATTGGATTCATAGATTCTTAAGCCAAGTCTCTTGCCCTTGAACCATAGATAAGTCTACCTTTGTGATCATGTAATTTGATGTCTAAACCAGAAGTCAGGATTTCTGTGTAGCTCTGGTAGCTTCTGGCTATTGTTTTGGCCTATAAAACACCCTGTGAGCCTTGACTCCATCACCACGCTGGGAGCCTGTCCTCTATGCACCAAGTGCTGGCTCTCGCTCAGGGCCCCAGAGGCTGCTGGGTCCCACTACTGACTTCCAGAGACCCAGCTGTGCTGTGCCCCCCTCCCCCCCCCCGCCACATACCTCTTCTGGAGTCAAATACACTGCTGTGGCTCCCTGTAGCAGATTCCTTAAAGGAGAACAGGATGAGAACACAGGAGACAGGATAAATTCTATGGGGTGGGGAGTTCAGGGCTAGGGAGAAAATATATGGATATAAAAGAGCTAGGGCAGAGAAATGGGTTATTTGGTGGGATGCGTATGCATAGGAGATACATCTGAGGGCATTGGATATCAGCCAAATAAGGTCATGTTTGAAGGGGTGAACTAGGAAGAGAGATGGGCACTCACCGGACACCTTCCTGCAGACATGGCTTCCACTTCATCTGTTTCCAGGCATCCACCTAGACCAAGCCTAGTGAGTTACAAGACATGCACTAAGTGTGGTATTTTGGTTGTGAGCATTGATTTGTAGCCAGACTTTGGCTTGACTCCTGGTTTCATGTCTTACTAGTAATATGATTTAAATAACTCCCTTGATTTCTCTGTGCCTCAGTTTTGTCCTGAGTCAAGTGGGAACAGTCCTAGAATTAACCTCATAGTTGTTACAAGAGATGGATAAACTAACATACGCAAAGCACTCAACAGTTTCTGGCATATGGAGTAAGAACTCTGTAAGTGACTGTTGAATGTTTAAAAATAATTTTAATTTGTCGGGGGCGCGTGGGTGGCTCAGTTGGTTAAGCGACTGCCTTCGGCTCAGGTCATGATCCCGGAGACCCGGGATCGAGTCCCACATCGGGCTCCCTGCTCGGCGGGAAGCCTGCTTCTCCCTCTCTCACTCCCCCTGCTTGTGTTCCCTCTCTCGCTGTGTTTCTCTCTGTCAAATAAATAAAATCTTAAAAAAAAAAAATAGTTGGGGCTCAGCAGGCTGGTTTCACCCTTGAACCTTCATCTGAATCACAGAGCCATTCTCTCAGGGAGCTCAAGTCAGCAGAACAATGCAGAGCACGTTCCCATGGTGACAGTGCTGAACTAGGAGGTCATGTGCCCTGGCAGGCCTGATATTAAGTTAAAGCAGGTATTTGTATGAGCCTGAGCAATGTCTTCTCTATAAAACATCAGTCTGTGGCTTATAGGCAGGCTGTCCCCATATGTGTTCCACACTCTTGCAACTGTGTCAATAAGGACCACATAAGTCTGACTTGGTGTTAACATTTCAACATTTTAGTTCTCTCAGATCCCAGTTACATGCAATTTTCTTTTGAAAGAATATAAATGCTTTAAAATGCTCCTGTTAGGATGTCTTCCTATCTTTGCAATGTTTACAATTCTTTGTGGCCTTTAAAAGTTTAAATTAAAAAAAAAAAAAGCCAGTAAATGCATTATTTATAAAAGCTTCAAGCCAGGCAGCCTTAGTGGCTCAGACCTCTGAGCCTCTGACTCTTGATTCTGGCTCTGGTCACAATCTCAGGGTGGTGAGACCAAGCCCCACATAGGGCTCCCCACTTAGCAGGGCATCTGTTTGAATCTCTCCCTCCTCTGCCCCTCCTCTCATCAAGCTTTCTCTCTCTTTCTCAAATAAATAACGAAATCCTAAAAAAAAGAAAAATATCCTGAAAACTTGAAGCCAAGTAACAATGAAAAAAAAGTCCATAAGATACAAGCCACAGATCCCTACAGTACTGACTTACCACACGCCACCCTTATTTTTATGTTGTCCCTCCTTCTTTGACTTGTGGCTCTTTGCTGTAATACAGGTATAATTCCCACTCAGAATTAAACTTTCTGCTACCAATTCCTGTTCAGTAATGGATAAAAATTTAGAATTAAAAAGAAACCTATTTTTTTACTTGGGTGAAAGAATCCAGTAGTCTGGGTTTTGCCATTTGTCTGTGAAATATAGGGAAGAGTGGGACAGTTAAATATGTTCTCAGCAGGTGTTTAGAAAGGGTGAATGAGAGGATGTGTTCTGAAAGTATCTTATTGGGGGCAGTATAATACTAACACTCATGACTGTGAATCTCCTATGTTTTCCTGTCCCCTTTCAATCCAGCTAGATTATAAATGCTAAAAGAAAAGAATTTGTTCAGGAGTAAGAACATTATGAAGTTTTAAAATTGAGAAAATAATGACTTGCAAGGCAAAAATAAAAAAGAAAGGTTCTCATGTGAGGGAGCCCCTGAAGAGTGCATGTCTGGAGAAAAGTAGGAGCTAGTCATAAACTAGCAAAGGATTATCCCTAATTCAGCCTGTCTATGGGCCTGAGAGACCTTGCTGCATTTTCAAGCAAATTATAGTCTTGTTATTTTTTGATTATTTAAAGGGAATGTCTACATAATGCCATAAGTACAATGCATTAAGTTTGCTGTGGGTCCTTAGGCTAAAATATAAACCATCCTGGGGCGCCTGGATGGCTCAGTCATTAAGTCGTCTGCCTTCGGCTCAGGTCATGATCCTGGAGTCCCTGGATTGAGTCCTGCATCAGGCTTCCTGCTCTGTGGGAAGCCTGCTTTTCCCTCTCTCACTCCCCCTGCTTGTGTTACTTCTCTAGCTATGTTTCTCTCTGTCAAATAAATAAAATCTTTAAAAATAAATAAATAAATAAAATTTAAACCATCCTCCCTAATTCTTATCTATTATGAATCCTTAGGTTAAAACAGTATTCTAAGTTAAAATGAAAATATATAGACCTGATTCTTACTTTCTAAAAAAAAAAAAGTGTTTATGAAAGGTCTTTGAAAGTCAGAGTTTTAAAAGTCAAAATCAGAGGGCTTCATTCTCAGACACGGGGAATGTATTATAATTATGATTGCCCTACCACTGGAGCTCAGGCATAAAAATTGGTGCATAGGAAACTACATGGCCATCCAGGGACCCAAGATGGTTTGGGTTGTCAACCAGACTCCCCATGGCCTTGAAGATTGGGAAACTCCATGTAGGCGTTTCTGAGGTTTCCAGCAGAAAGCTGGGTCAACTCTATTCTGCAGCCTTCTTGCAAAAAGCAACTGTAAAAACAAAAACCAAAAAAAACATTTGTTCCCAGAAAAAAAAGTGGAAGAAATGGTCTTTGTGGCCTTCACAAACTGGTTGAGTAAGTGACAACAGACTGTCTTCTGTGATCCCCAGGATGAGATCCCTGATGTGGGCACAGGCCACATGCAAAGGGATAGGGCACCCTGGCTGCTCTACCAGTCAGCATCCCTCCTCCCCCATGGTAGGCCTGCATGGAGGTACCGTGTGGGGCCAGGAGAGATGGGGAGGCCAACGGGGCCATCCACTGGGAAGAGGATGTTCTGAGTCAGCACATCCCAGCATCCCAGGGTTCTGTCCTAGCCTCTCTTCAGGGGGTGGGATTTGATGAGGAAAGAAGGGAAAAGTATTACCAATGTTGCCTTGCCTTCATCCAGTTCTCCTTTCTTACTGGGCAGACAGAAGACAACCAGTTCCTTTGCAGGGAGACAGATGCACATGGTTAACTCTTGCCAAGAAGAGTAAGTGGAAGTGACATTGGTCATTCCTGTCTAAGGAAAAAGAAAGTCTTACATGATTCTCTGGCCCCTCCTTCCTCCTCCAGAGCCCCTGCGTGATGGTGTTCCCATCACACTGGGCCCTGAAAATGACCACCTGGAGACTAGCTCTTGCTGAGCACCTCCCCCACCCCCACCATAACCAGGTACTCTGGAGTACTCTTTGCTATGGTTGTGTGAGCATAGCTTTTCCTTATGAGTAGAAGTGATAAGAATAAAGCCTTTCCTTATGTTGAGATTCATGACCAGGGCTACAATCACAGCAAATATGCTGAATTCTGGGAAGCCTGTGGGACACAGGCAGTTTCCAGCAATCGAATATGATTACTTGAAACCATTAGTTAATGTGAATGACCAAATTAATTCCATGAAGACGGGGTTACAATAGTTTTACAGTGTGTAAAAGTGTAGTTAGCAAAAGATCATTACCTGTGCCTTTATGGAGTAGCAGCAAAGTTAAACTCTTCATGACTCCGGTTGGGTTTGTTTTCCTTTTACCACTGATGTGCTGAAAGACTGACGAGAGAGCAGCTGGGCTGCCCAGGGAGAGATGGGTTCCTACTCGCGTCAGAGTTCCCATGGGCTGCTCAGCGGGTACCACGGAGGCCTTGGAAAATCAGGCAGGCAAAGGATTTCTAGGAATCAACACAAATCAAAACAGGTTGCAAATATTTGCAGTGTGCTGGACCTCCTGCTGGTGGCCGCGGGAGCATGGGGAGCTCAGAAAGGGAGGAAAGTGGTCCCGAAAACAAACCCTGCATCGTTGTTTACGTGTTTTGCAGAGAGCAGCATGAGGTTCCTACGATTGTGGGGAGAGGAGGGAAACATTCATGAACATGCTTTTTTTTCAGAGACTTGGAATCAATTATAAGTACACCTTGGGTGCTCATGGTGCTTTAATATGTATGGAGTACTCTGAAAGTCACTGCTGATGCTTACAACTGATGAAGGTAGGAGATACACTCCGGTTTTTCCCATCCTACCAGTGATACCACTGAGATGCTAAGATGTGAAGTAATGTTTGACGTTCACACGCCGAGTGCGCTGAGACTTGAGATGAGATCTTAAAACTTAAGTCTCATCTCTTTATTTAATATTTCATAACTTTTTCTAATTAATGCTATGCTTCGACTTATGTAAAGATTGCTCGCATAGAACTGATCAAAATAGTTAGGAAGATACTACATCCCACTAATTTTTATTGACTGCCATATAGATATGATGTTCAAGATTAAAATATTAAATTGTTTTCCTGGAAGTGAGTATTATGTTTGTCTGAATCGCCTAGGAACAGTTTAAAAGTATTTTATAGATGATAATGGAATTTATGAAATGCTGATTAAAGCAGAGCATAGAATATTTTTCATCCATTACATATCTCCATAACATATGATGAAGCACATTTTGTATTAATTTATTATGGAAAGAGTAGGTACAATTAATCACATATTATAAAGTGAGTTTCCTTAATCTCTGCTGCAGTACTATTTTATTTCATGTAGCATTATTCATGCAAATGGTATAAATAGCTTTAGAGAGTTAAACAACAGCCATAGACCATAATGACAAATAATGGGAGAGGAAAATATTAATGAGGAGAAGAAAGTGAGAAAAGACATATTATCAAATGAGCAAGGAGAAGGGATAGCAAGTGTAATTCAAGGTCTCGCAGAAATGGATTGGTTGTTCCAGGAAGAACATTTACATCATGCCCCTAGAACATTTAGCAGCCAGCAGTCAGAATAATATTTCACTTTAGTGAGAATAACAGAGATGCGGCACACAGTGCAGCTATTCTAAAGACAGACTTCAGAGAATTCAAACTTCAGCCGAAAGCAAGGAGCCAGGTCATTTTACATGGAGACATGTGAGATTCTGAAGTTCTATAGCTCAAAGTAGCAAATGAGAAGCCCTGTATCCTCCTAGGAGCTGAAATCCGGGGGATGTGTTTTCCTAACCCAAAGGGTGATTAGTAATTTTCTTGAAAGTCATTGTTCTGCAGATGTTGAGCCTACAGATGAAATGCTATGAACATGGAGAGTCCTGCAAAGGGAGCCATGAGCACAGCCTCTCCACATTCCTGGATCTGGGTTGGGCAGACCATCTCCTAGATGGGGAGAGGCAACACCAAGACTCTCCAGGCCTGTGAGGAAGAAACCTGGTCACTGAAATCATTCATCCACCAGGGCAAGGGGCTTCGCTTTATCAGAGACAGGAATCAGGGCTCTGTCCTCAGGATGGTGGAAGAAAGTGACATTCTGCATAAATTTGAGAAAGTTAGACTAAGAATGAGGTAGATTTTCACATGTGACATTTGGAAAATTGGGTTGACAATTTATAGTCAGAATTGGCACAGATATGAACACTTGTAAATCCATGAATATTTCTACAAACTTAAAGGAAAATTCTCTCAAATAAATTTCTTTTTGCCTTTACACTCAAGCTGGAAATTGGCTGAATAATCAATGATAAGCCTGTAGGAAAATAGAGGCACCCAAGATGAACAAAACAAAAGGAAAAAAAAAAGAAAAGAAACAGAAGTTTAGAGCTGGGAGAGAGCAAAATAGTAGAAGATATTTCTTGGAGATTATTAATTATTAGTCCAATAATCTCAAAATACTTGGATAAATATAGGGTCAGGAAATATATGAGTTTTCCCCCTTAGTCAATAAATTCTGTGATATCGTGTGTGTGAATTTAATAGTCAAAACACGAGATGGAGCGCCTGGTGGCTCAGTCAGTTAAGCAAGTTCTCTTTGTCTCAGGTCATCATCTCAGGGTCCTGGGATCGAACCCCACATCAGGCTCCCTGCTCAGCTCAGAGCCTGCTTCTCCCTCTCCTTGCCTCCTGCTTGTGCTCTCTCTTGCTTTCTCTCTCTCGCTCTCAAATAAATAAATAAAATCTTTTAAAAAATGGCTTTTCCAGAACACTTTTCTCTTTCTTGACCTTGTTGCTGCACATCTAGTCATTTCCTACAGGAAATAAGGACGTTGTGGGATTCACTGAGGACAAGAAGCATGGCTTCTGGCCAGGAGAAGTAGTGCTGAACTAAATCAGGACTCTGTGGGTGCTGGGGGACACAATACGGCAGATTACAAGGCTGTGGAGCCCAAACTGGAGTAAATTCTAAAGAAATAAAATCAAGAAGTCACATAGTAAAAAACAATGAAGTGCATTTCTATTGCGTTACATTCCTGCCTCATCTAACTTTATTCCAGCAAAGACATGGATGGGTACATAGTTCACGGAAAGTCTCAACAATGTACAAAATCGAGTGTAGAAATTCAAAAGGGCAAATTACTTGAGCAGTGCATGTATTTGGGAAGTCTGATAGAATTAGTCAACATAAATTGAGAGAGCAACGCGAGTGAGGACGTCAATTAAACACTGTACACAGGAAGCGTGTGTGGATGGCCACCGTCCCCAGTGGAAATGGTTTTTGATCCAACATTCATTGAATTTTCACTCGAGTCAAAACTATTAGGCAAATAGAAAAGGTGGAGATTTGTTTTAATTTTACTCTGCATGTATCTTGTACTTTTGAAGATGAAAAACATGTAAGCAAATAAGAATTTATATAAATTCCACACAAATGTATGTTTATCAGACCCCAGTTCTATAACGCAGACAGGATGCTTAAGTAATGTTAGAGACGTAGAATAAAAATAAAATAGATCTTTTAGTGGAGTTCAAAGGATTGCCCCCCCACCTTTCTTTCTTTTCAAGTGTCTCCTTATACCTTCTGTTTTTCCTGATGGCACCTAAACTCACTATAGTAACTTTAATCTCTCATTTACTGCCAGGATTGAACATTTCATTGGACAGTCTGTATCTTCTCCAGCTTCTTACATGCATCCTCTAGTGAGTGTTTATCATTAAAAAAAAAAACCCCAGAAACCATTTTTAGGTTCAATGAATAAGAAATCACCACCCTCATTAGCCTAAATCACCCCCAAACCCAGTCTCTGGCTGGCCCGTTCAGGTCTCCAGTCAGCATACCCAACACAGACACAAAGAGTGGTGTGTATATCTCACAGCTAGATACAGATCCTGGTGGTACAGAAGAAGCACTAACCTGTGTGGAGACCAAAGTTGTTGTATTTAGAGGCTGCCTCTCGCTAATGACCGTCTGCCTCCTATCTCTAGCAGGAGTGTACCAATGAGCCAGCCAGCTCACCATAATTTGTCATTTGTAAATAATTTAGTAGGGTCTTTTTTTAAACCACCGTATTAACACATGTAATTAAAACCAAGTTTACAATTATACTCTTAAAGAATACACAAAGATGACTACTGGGCTTTCAAAACACTGGCCAACAAAAATCTGAATTAATTATCTGCCTTCCTCTTCACGTGCATTATGTGGCTGGCAACAAACTTTCTCAGCTATTTGACTATTCTGATCTGAGTCAAGAAACTTACTGTCCTAAAGTTGGAAATTTATAACGCATCGTCCCTTTCTAAGGTGGTCTGTCTGCATTGGGATTTCTACCAGACTCAATCTTTTCTTTAATAGTAAGTTCCCTAAGTAGCTAATAATGGGAAAGCATTTCATTCCACGGTGATACATCAGCCTCTACAGCAAAGCAGGTGTGGGGCACCCACATGAGCCATGCCCAGCCACGAGGGAACAAGACCACAGGCATGTATTTGGGGCATTCAGTGGCCCCTTTCCATTGTCTCCACAAAGCAGGCCAGCATCAAGTGAGCAAGCATGGATTCAGACAGAGGGTTGGACAAGCACTGGAGCGGTCTCCTGGTCTCCTCTCCCATCAGGTGGTCTTAGACGCGTCACCCTGGTTCCCTAAGCTGTAGTTGTATCACCTGTCAAATGGGGATGATTGTATTACGTCCACCACTGGGACAAGTCTGCAGAACACGGGCAGCCCAAGGCAAATGTAGACTTGGAAAGAGCCACAGAAGTGGACTGACGGTCAGAGAGAACATTCCTCGCCCACGCAAACAGCTGCAAGTCATTCCATTACTTACGTTTCAGTCTTCTGGTTAATGAGATGGAGGGATTATACATACCTCATGGGAGTGTTGAGGCGAATTTAACAATGTGTACAACATAATCCACACATAATCCACGTATAATCCACGCATAATCCACGCATAATCCACGCATAATCCACACATACTTCATAGTCAATGAAAACGCTTCTGTTTTTTTCAGCTCCGTGTATGTGTGAGTGTGTGTGTGAGTGTGTGTGTATGAGTGTATGAGTGTGTGTGAGTGTGTGAGTGTGTGAGTGTGTGAGTGTGTGTGTGAGTGTATGTGTGTGTGAGTGTGAGTGTGTGAGAGTGTGTGTGAGTGAGTGTGTGTGAGTGTGTTGAGTGTGTGTGTGAGTGTGTGAGTGTGCCCCATGCATACATTCCTCCTATTTGTCACTTTATTGTTTGACCCTCCTTTATACTGATGGCTTCAAAACTTTGAAAGAGTACACAGTGAACACTAATGGCTCTCATGTGCTTCACCAATCTATGGACTAGATATTTTTTTATAAAGAAAGAACCTTAAGAACAATGGCATTATTTTTTTACAAGCCTGGCCAGTCTCCAAAGACTTTGCCTTCTTTTAGAAATGAACTTTCTCCTGACTGGAAATCTCCGGAGCTAACAGTAGCTGAGAGCCAGCTCTGCGAGTAGTCAGCAAATCACTGCTCTGACCTTTCGTTTCCCCTCCTAGAAGGGGCATAAGCAGCTGGGGAAGATTCTTATTTCCACTACCCACTGACAGATGCAGGCATGGACAAGAGTGTGCAGAAGGTAGCTCCTGCTTAGAAAGAAAAAAATGCACACAGAAGACCATCTGTTTACTTCATAACTACTTAAAGTTTAAGCAGAGTGATCTTAAACTATGTAGATTGAGTCTTTTCCCTTTTTTCAAAAATTGTGCCTCAGATAAACCATAACATTCGATTAATCATGACCCTTTATTCATCGTGTATTTTCATGATCCAACTGTGTACTATTGAATTTTAAATTTATGTTCAAAATATACCAAACATGGATGAAGCTACCACTCAAAATAGCTTTTAAAATAGCTGTCATTGATTATTAAGAATTTTTTTTTTTTTAAAGGTGGAGTAGAGCACACCAGAAAGAAGAGCAGGATCTTTCAAAAGAATCCCTAGCATGGTGGAATGTCACATGGTTTTGAAGAAGCTCTCTGTACTCAATATTAAGGCATCCATTAAGCAAAATGTGTGCAAACAATTATAAAGCATATGCTTGTTTTGTGAGAAAGATTGATACTGAAATTGAAAAAAATGTTCTTAAATATTTAAATGCATGTTTCTGAAAGTCTGTGGCCCAGAGACTGTCTCTGGAATGATCTAAAGTATGTATAGGACGTGTATATTGACCTATTTTTATTTACTAAGTTTATTTTTATTTTACTTTTACTAAGTTTATTTTTTTTAAGATTTTATTTATTTATTTGACAGAGAGAGACACAGTAAGAGAGGGAACACAAGCAGGGAGGGTGGGAGAGGGAGAAGCAAACTTCCCACCAAGCAGGGAGCCGGATGTGGGGCTCCATCCCAGGACCCTGGGACCATGACCTGAGAGGAAGGCAGATGCTTAGTGACTGAGCCACCCAGGTGCACTTCACTAAGTTTATTTAACTAAGTTTATTTTTACTGAACCCCCAGATGATTTTGAGGTGATTTTATTCATTATCAATTGTGAGAAGTATCCCTGAAGACTTGAGGATCATCTATGTCAATTGTTGGATAAAGTGTGACCATATTGCTGTCTGAAATTAAGTATATTTTAAACAACATAAAGGTCAGCTAATGGTTGTCTTTTAGAGTTGTCTTCAAAATATCTGAAAGATAATGCAATACAGTGAAAAATGACTAACACCTAGAAGGAGGACCAAGGTCTTCTTCTGTTTTCAACTGTTGAAATGCATTCCTTGATTAAAAAAATAAAAAAATAGATGTCCAGGGGCACATGGGTGGCTCAGTCGGTTAAGCATCTACCTTCAGCTCAGGTCATGATCCCAGGGTCTGGTTCCCTGCTCAGGCGGGGAGTCTGCTTCTTCCTCTGTCTCTCTCTCTCACTCTAATAAATAAATAATCTTTTAAAATAATAAACAAATTTCCATTGAAATATGAACATGTAAGTGTGTTTTCAAATGATGTTTTAGTTTGCAATTTGAAGATATTTATGCCTTCTAACAGCCGAATGCACTGATGGTGCCACAGAGACTTGGTGATTATTTATGCCTTCTGAAATAACATAATGTAACTTATAAACTTGTTTCATCTGAGGAGTAATTATTACATAATTTATCTGAATATTTACAGTTCATCATGAAAGGACACTGTCTTGAACTTTCAGAAGGGATGAGCAACTTCTGGTGCTGTAAGGGACATCTTCATTAAGAGTAAATTAATTTGGGGTGCCTGGGTGGCTCAGTTGGTTGGGCAACTGCCTTCGGCTCAGGTCATGATCCCAGAGATCCGGGATCGAGCCCCACATCGGGCTCCCTGCTCGGCGGGAAGCCTGCTTCTCCCTCTCTCACTCCCCCTGCTTGTGTTCCCTCTCTGTCTGTGTTTCTCTCTGTCAAATAAATACATAAAAATCTTAAAAAAAAATAAATTCAATTTAAAAGATTACCAGCATATTTTTCTTGCATAAAAAGTATTTTAAAAAAAAACAATGAATATACCACAAAACATAAAGAACTGAAGCAGAGGAACACTTTCATGTTGTGATTCTACCACAGAGGGCTTTCCAGGAGGATAGGAGTTCCAAGAAGATACCTGTGGTTCATGTTACCTTTCTGCCATTCGACAAGCTACACAAAACAATCTTTTTTCACTGAATGTTCTTATAAAATCTCTCCTTAGATGTTATTAAAGGCATTTTTTATATGTTTGACAATTTTGTTTTCTATTTTTATTTTATAATTATTTGGAAGAATGCTTTAATTTGGAAGAATATGTAAGCAGATTCAAATTCTTGAGAGAAGTATATATATTTTAGTTTCAGGTGTAGAATTCAGAGATTCATCAGTTGCATACAGTATCTAGTGGTCATTATATTACACGCCCTCCTTGTGCCTATCACACAACTACCCCTTCCCCCACCCACTTCCTCTCTAGCCACTCTCAGTTCGGTTCCTATTGTTAAGACTCTCTTACAGTTTACCTCCCTCTCTGTTTTAATCTTATTGTATGCTTTTCTTTCCTTCCCCTAAGTTCATCTGTTTTGTTTCTTAAATTCCATGTATGAGTGAAATCATATGATATTTGTCTTTCTGTGACTGACTTATTTTGCTCAGCATAATACCCTCTAGTTCCAACCACAACATTGCAAATGGCAAAATTTCATTCTTTTTGATGGTTGAATAATATTCCATCATATATCTTCTTTATTCATTAAAAAAAGGATAAAGCCACCATATTAAAAAAAACCACACAGAAAACTCTCTGTTTTTACATTTGAAATAATTCAAAAATGCTTAATTTAGAAATATTTTAGTCTACATAATGCCCTAAATATCCGTTCATGTTGTTTCAAATGGTAGGACTTCCTTCTTTTTCATAGTTGAATAATATTTATCCATATTTCTAGCTATAGCTTCTTTTCACAACTCATAAATAGGAGCATTAACTGGTGGTTATATGGGGGATGAAGAAACCTTTTCAAAGGATACAAAGTTCCAGTTATAAGACAAATAAGTTCTGAGGATCTAATAGACAGCATGGTGATTATAATAATGAACAACACCTGTTAATTACAAGTATTATATACTTGATAGTTGCTTAAATAGTAGAGCTCAAATGTCCTTACCACACACAGACCAAAAAAAGTATGAATTATGTGATGAGATAGTGATATTAGCTAACTTATGGTGGTAATCATTTTGTAATATGAAAGGGTATCAAACTGACACATTATAAACCTTAAATGTACATAGTGCTATATATCAATAATATCTCCATAAACCTTTAAAAAAGAAGTATTTTGAAATTATTTTGAATAATTATCCTTCTGAAGAGTTAATCAAATGACGAATATGATTGTAAATGTCCTGGTATGAGATTAAAGTTTGAGCATAATGGATAAACTTATATTTATCAAATTATCACATTTCTAACAATTTCAAGGATGTGTATATTAAAAGCAAGATATAGGGGCACCTGTGTGGCTTAGTCGTTGAGTGTGTGCCTTCAGTTCAGGTCATGATCCCAGAATCCCGGGATCGAGTCCTGCATCAGAGCCTGCTTCTCCCTCTCTCACTCCCCCTGCGTGTGTTCCCTCTCTGGCTGTGTTTCTGTCTGTCAAGTAAATAAATAAAATCTTTAAAAAATTAAAAAAAATAAAAGCAAGATATAATTGTAGTGAAACAAATAGTTTGTTTTTAAAAACTGTGATGGCACTATAACATGTAAAAATTTTGAGTGTTTTCAATTGTATTATTAATTATTAATGGACACAGGTACTCATTATTAGAGCTGCAAATCAACTAGTTTGAGCAGTTGACATAGTCAAAAAGTTTTCATTTGTAGCAATGAGCTTTTTAAAGATATATCGTAATTTAAAATATTCAATTGTATTATATACACTTACCAAAGTCCCTATACATAAGGAACACTGCCATAGAACTCACATAGATGTATTACTCTTCATTCATGAGTAAATATCAACTGCCAAATGTTAATCGAATATATACTCTCTGCAAAGATCTGGGCTAGGTTTTGGAAAAGTAATGGTGGCAACAGCTAACAAAATGAATGAACACTGAGAAAGTAGATAGAGAAAAGACAGAGCGAGGTCAATATGTTCTATAATACCTTACATATGTAACTCCTGTAATCCTCGAATACCAATATGAGGTAGGCAGTACCATTTCCTTTTTGCAGAAGATGAGAAAGATGTAACTTGCTCAGTTAATTTATTTTATTTTATTATTGGAGTATAGGTGACATACAATGTCATATTCATTTCAGGTGTACAATATGGTGATTCAGCAATTCTATACATTGCATAATACTCATCACGATCAGTTAATATTTTGAGAGATTTTTTTTGATTTATTTGAGAGAGAGAGAGCATGAGCAGTGGGAGGGGCACAGGGAAAGGGATGAGCAGACTCAAGGCTGAGCATGAAGCCTGAGGCGGGGCTCAATCCCAGGACCCTGAGTCATGACCTGAACCAAAAGCAAATGCTCAACAGACAGAGCCACCCAGGTGTCCCACAATCAGTGAACATTTTTAATATCAATTTTGTGTTCTGATTGTTTAAATACAGCTGTTTCCCTGGTATCCAACATTGTCAAATAATATTTGGTAAATACATGAAAAAGTAGGAACCATCGGGTATACTCAGAAGATTTGCAGAAATGGACAGCAAAGCCAAGTGGAAATAGGAAATATTTCAAGAGTGAAATGCAGCTCGAGGAGAGATTTGAAGGAGAAGACAAGGGTGAATAGAGAGAATTCCTTTACAATAGGAATAAAGGTTAATATGTGTAAGTGATTTTGCTTAGCAGAAACAGTGGAATGGAGCAAAAGATGGGACCAGTTGACTAAAGCAAAGCACAAAACTGTTCAGGGGTTTACTGTCAGAGGTTTCCATTTAACTTAAGTGGCTATTGGGAGCCCTCAACGGCCCTTCCAGATTCAGGGATGATCAGTTCGGAGTGAAAGAAGGTAACACTTCGTGTCAGCATAGAGCTGCTGTGAGTGGGTGGGCGAGGAGCGGAGGCCAGTGCAGGGGCAGGGCGTGAGCTGAGGGAAGCCCCCCAGGGTCTCGGCCAGGAAGGCAGACGGAAGCGGGACCACCACAGTCAAGTCGCCAGGACTGGGAGTGGACGGCATGGAAAGGATGTCTGACCAAGCAGTAGCGGGCCTGAGATGTTCTTCCTCAAGTTCGGGAACCGGGAAATTCAGGACATTGACACATTTAATTCCACCAGATGACTTGAACGAGTGAATCTAACTTGCAAAATTAAATATGTTTGTGAACAAAATGGCATGAGGGCCAATTTTTTTCAGCTCTGGAGAGTCTGCTCTTGTTTGGAGATGTTCGCCTGTTGCCCTAATGAGGCAGCTCGGGAGAGTTCATCTAATTAGGTGAGGGAGTGAGCTGACGTTATGAAGAAAGGGGACAACTGGGAGCTGGAGATTACTCTGAAAAAGCATTGTAAACACAGGGGGCCTTTAACCTCCATTCAAGTTCCTTGTCCTGGTGCCATGGCCATGCCCATTACGCACAAAGTGTCAACCTGGATGTGCCCTCATAGAACAATTAAAAGCTCTAAAATTTTTGCAGATCAGTGACATGAATATTTCACCGTCAAATCAGCCACTGGTTCGTGAGCATAAATTGTGTAACAAGGTTTAAATACATTACCCAAATCCCTTTCAAATGCAAACATATTAGAGGGGAGATTGGTCAAATGATACTAATCTTCATCTGGAAATACCTGATAATACAGAGTAACAATGGTAGGCTAGCTCCTCCCCAGATTAATTTAGTATAAAGCTACAAAGATTAACACCATTAGGATGAAGAAGAAATAGTGTATTAGATGATACATAGCACACAGACCCAAGGAGATGCAGAAATTCAGATGGTAGTGCTGTGTCATTTTGTGTGAGGAGGACTTATATTTCATAAATTAATTAGTTGGGATTATTGTTGTTTGGAAAAGGTAAGCTAGACTTCTGCCCTATTACTTCAGCCACACAAAGTTCCAGTTTGGTCAAGAGTTTAAAAGTAAAATATAAAACTTCAACAGTTTAAGAAGAAATCATGATTTTTTGTAATGATAATGTATAAATCTATAGAAAAAGATAAAATCTGTAAGATCATAATTGATACATTTAATTTTATGCCTCTTTAAAGCTACTGAATTAAAAAGGTATATGATGATTTCAGTTAAATGTCAGTTCACAATCTAACTGAGGTAACAGGCACTCAATTTCTTAATTTGTAGGAAGTGCATAATCTCAGGTCAAGCAACTCAATAGAAAGAACTAACTATCTGAATAGACTACATAAAAAAAAAAAGAGAGGTCAAAAATAAATTCTTAATCTCGTTGAAAAATAAAATAAATGTTAGTCAAAATGGTAATATTTCAGACTGTAAAAATATTAGCAAATGAATAACAAACATTGAGTGTCAGGCACTCCCTATTCTTTGTTATCAACTCATTGGTTCTCCCAACAAAGCCAGGTGGTGGGTGAGTAAGTTTAGAACCTGTGATTCTCATTCAGGCAGGGCTGGCTCCAGAGTTCATCCTTGATAAATATACTGCAAAAAGTAAGTACCTTTCTGGTAATTGTGCTTGGACACAACTGAGAAGGAGGAACACTCAAAATATGTCGGTGGGAGTACAAATCTTTTTAAAGGTTATTTTGGTCATATTCATAAAATATTTGAAATTTAAATAATTCTATCCCTGTGTTTTTATTCTCAAAAAAAAAATCATTCCTCAATAACCATTGATGAATTTCCAAGATGTATATAAAAGAAAATTTTATTTGTAAGGGCAAAAAAAAAAATAGGTCATCCAAACAACTTGCCAGTTGGAAAACTGGTTGAACAATATGTTGTAAAAATTCTCAAAAATTTTAATGAGCTTATTGCATGAGAATCATAAAATCTTAATTTCAAAACAGATAAAAACAGTATAGGCACAAAAAATCGCAAGTCTACTTAGCTTACACATGCAAGTAGAAATAAAATATGGTCTGTTCAAATTCAATGGTGTATGAAATAAATAAATGATGATCAAATAGTGTTTCTCCAAAAATGGAAAAATAGTTCAATAATAAATAAGTTGTCAGCGCAACTTACCAGACTTAAGGGGAAAAGTCATATAATTATCTTGGTGGTAGATTCAGAAAAAGCAGTTGATACCTATAATTTTGAAAAACCCTTAGCACATTAGGAATGAAATATAACTTAACCTGGCAAACGTTGTGTTTCAAACACCTACAGAAAATATTATACTTAATGAATAAATTATTCACTCATTTCCTTTAAAAGGCAAATAAGATAACCACATGCACTCCACCATAACAGAAAATAGAATACCTAGCCAATACTGAAAACAAATACAAAAACAAAAACAAGCAATGCAATGGTTCTTGGTGAAAAGAAAAACAAATACCTTTACTTGAGATGGTAGCCTTGCCTATGAATGCAGCAAAAGCATCAGATAAAATACACTGATTGATGAGAACTTATCACATTTATTGAGCAAAGGAATAATTTATAACAAAGCAGTAAAATTTGTTTTTAGTAAAATGATAGAAATGGAATAAGCATATACTAAAATGAGTAATAATGAAAGAATATATGCTATGGCATAAAGGAGAACCTGAGTAAAAGATCAGGAAACATCAGAATAAATCAATGAGATAACGTAGTATAAAATATTTGTTCCCTCTAAATTAATTATAAACTCTATATTATCATATTTAAAATTTCAGCTGGATTTTTTTATCTTGAAATTTGTGTGGGAAAATAAAGATCCCAAGAGGGCAGTGAAATATGGAAATTGTTAAAATATCAAGAAGAACTCTCAGCCCGGCGGTTCCAGGAGGCGGGGTGTTTCGTCTCTTCTCTTCACTGCTAAATCTCTCTCATCTGGAATCGCACCTGGCACACACAGACACCCCATAAACACTTGTTGAGTGAGTAAAAGATGCAAACAGCAGGCTGCTCCTGCAAAAATAGACTAACTCGGGGCAACCTCTTCGGGCCCCCTCCCTTCACCGAAGCTTTGTACTATCCCTTTGCTATCGCCCAATAAACCTTGCTTTGCTGCCCACAAACAAACAAACAAACAAACAAAACAACAAACAAACAAACAAAACAACAACAACAACCAACCCAGCTCTATGGGGATTATAGACCAGAGGACGACCACCCTTTACACAAACAGACGGTCAGATAAGTGCAATGAGTACTGTCACAAGGGATGCACCGGGTGCAGTGCTTTCTCCGAAAGGCGAAACAAAGCTGCTTTGTCCCCGAGATGGGCACTTGCAGACAGTGGGCCAGGCATGGTCAATCAGTCTGTCTTTCCTGACATTTCAGTGTGGGAAAACCCAGGTGGGCATCACTGCGCCAGCTTCAGCAGCAGTTATAGCTAAGAAAATGGTGTTCTCAGCTAAATCAAAAATCACACTGTTTCTTTGAGACATAATCCTTAAAAAACTGAATTCCAAAGAGTATCCAGAGATGCCTTTCATTTTGAGGTTCCAAGATGCAGATGTAAATACGTAATGATCTAGAGTAACGAATGAGCAGATATTTCTTGATATAAAAAATGTTTGGAATACCACATGTCTAACTTCCATCAGATTCTGCTATTTTTATTTCTTTCTATTTTTAAAAGATTTTATTTATTTATTTCAGAGAGCGAGCACAAACAGGGGGGAGTGGGAGAGGGAGAAGCAGGCTCCCCCATGAGCCGGCAGCCAGACAGTGGGGCTCCATCCCAGGACCCTGAGATCATGACCTGAACTGAAGGCAGCTACTTAGTTAACTGAGCCACCCAGGTGTCCCTTTGCTATTCTTACATGTACAATAGTTTATAAAATAGTTTCAAAGATTGCTAGAGAACGCTAGTGACATTATTCAAATGAATATTTTCAAAACTATTGACCTGCAAAAAAAAAAAAAAATTCTGTGATTATGTTCCAGTTAATATAAAACTTATATTGGGGGCGCCTGGGTGACTCAGTTGGTTGGGCGACTGCCTTTGGCTCAGGTCATGGTCCTGGAGATCCGGGATCGAGCCCAACATTGGGCTTCCTGCTCGGCGGGAAGCCTGCTTCTCCCTCTCTCACGCCCCTGCTTCTCCTCTCTCACTCCCCCTGCTTGTGTTCCCTCTCTAGCTGTGTTTCTCGCTGTCAAATAAATAAAATCTTTAAAAAAATAAAATAAAAAAATAAAAACACTATTAATTAAAAAAAAAACTTATATTGACTTTAGAAGGAAAAAAAAGGAGAAATAATGACATATTGTCTATTAAAACATAACCAGAAGTTACCTTTATTTTCTTAGGAAAATATCTGTGGGGAGACACAATATTAAACCTGGAAGTCTGGGGACACAGTTTCTCCTAGAAAGAAAAATTTCCTGAAATGATGCCCTGAGGGTTGTTTCCATTAGCAATGAGGACAGGACTTGTCACGGGGCTTCCTGGCACCTGGCTAATAATCTCTAGAATAACCTGTATTTTCAAATTTTTGATTATTCATGGTGATGGAAGTAATATTCAGGAAAAAGGGGATGACCTTCTGCCTGTGGGAGATACTAAGTAGTTCAGTATCCGAGACTTGGTGCAATTACTTTGTGGGATGGGGGCGGGGGGGTCTCAACACAGTTGTGTATCTAGCCCAAGCTTTAAATGTTAGGGAAGAAAAGCATTTCATTTCCCTTCCCCAAGAGTCAAGGCACTATGAATCAGTCATACTCTGCATGGTTCCACCCACCCCATCTCCAACAAGCAGAGAGGTTTAAGATCATCCTCAGTCTTTGGGGTATTTCACTGAAGATCCTTTGCATGTGCCTTTATTGAGAAGGACTTTATATGCTTTTAAGTTTATAGTAGCTTTTTCTCTAGTTTCCCATCTGCAAAATTAATTCCACAATATGAGTGTTACCTGGCAAAAGAGACTTCATATTTGGAGTGGAAGCAGAGTGCCCACATGAAAGATAAAATAGTCAGCCTGCCTTATTATTACCATGCTATATTTAGAAGATATTGGTATTCTCATGCAGTTTCTTTATCACCATAGCTGGGATTTATGGCACTTAAAGCATTATCTAAATGAGCAGACAAAAAAAAAAAAATAAAGTGGAAGTCTCTTACATGACTGACTGTAAAATATCATAAAACAAATAAATTAATTCAATTGCATGCTCCAAATGACATTTTCAGAGCGCCGCTTTTGGTTAATGTCTTTTTGAAAGAAGGATTGCCGGAGTCTGTGGAAAGGAGTGCATTTTGAAAACTGTTCCTTGATAATTGTCACTGATATGCTTCCAATTTACAAAATGCTCTGCCTGCCTAGAAATGAAGAGTGCCCTTTGCTGTTCTGTGGGTGGCAGAAAATGTTTTATTTGGGCTATAATTTCTGAAAGAGTGAAAGTTTATCTGAACCATTGCTAATCACGGGGAAGGCAGACTGCATGAAGCCGGTTGGAAACAGAGCACATCGATGTGGGTGACTCCAAGAACGTTCCAATTTTCTGATCTCACAGAATAATCTCACATTTCATATCCGCAGAAGGCGAATTAGCAGTGTTTCACTCCAGCTGCGGGAAAAGAGAAACACACTATCAGATCAGATGTGTTTTCCAGGGTGGTGAACTCCCAGCTGAGAGATTTTATCAGCAAATCTTACATGCTTTCCCTACAGTGCATTTGAGGAAGAGAACAGTAAAGGGAAGAGAAATGTTTAGGGCAATCAGCTGAGGCTTAAGAAGGGCCGGTGCCCATTCTCCTGGTACCAATGTCTGCCATCCAAGCCTACAGAGAGGAAGGGATCGGGGTGGGAGAAAGAACCCTGCATGCTCTTTATGGCACTTAAAGCATTATCTAAATGAGCAGACAAATAAATGAGCAGAGTGCCATCTTGGAGGGGCTCTTCATAGGCTAGGGGAGGGGCTCTTCATATGCTGGGGGAGGCAGACAATCTCCCTGAGCATCTTGAGAGCCACTCGAGAGCAAGGATATGGAAAACAAATCCTAGCTCTACCAATTTCTTAGCATCACCTGGACACCTGCATTCTTGGAATGCTGAGATCACTAATGGGCAGGAATACTTCGTCTCAGGGAAACTGCCCATTTAAATCATCAGCACAAAGCACAAGAAAAGTGCCCTAACACTAACTCATTATTTCAGTAGATGTTTCTTGAGCCTCGGTTGTGTGTGTGGCACTGTTTTGGCTTTGTGACTGTCACAGTGAACAAAGTCTACTCCCAGAATTTCTTTCAGGGGCGAGCAGTACAGAATAAAGCACACAAGCTAGTCAGCAAGACCTAGTTCCAAATGGTGATAACTGCTATCACCACTAAAGAAAGAAAGAAATGTGATGATGTGATTAGGGTCAAGAAGCGACAGGATGGATCAATATGATACAGGGCATTCCGGGAAGGCTTCTCTGAGGAGGTGATGTTGCACCAAGGCCTGAATGATGAGAATGATCCAGCTATGTCCAAATGAAGGGGGGCAACATTCTTTGCAGAGACAACTGGCAGAGCAAAAACACTGAGGCAGACACAGGGTTGACTTGTTTGAGAGACAGAAAGGGCAGTGAGTGGTGGGCGGTGAGTCGAGGGGGTTGTGTAAAAACAGTCTTGCTCTGCAGGTGCTGGTTGGTGCAGGGTTGATCCAACGGCAGTCCAAACTAAGGCAAGCAGGTTGCTTTCTTTGGGGAGGATATCAGGGACATCAGAGGGTTCAAAGTCGGGCAGCAAAACATCTGGTTAAAGTATGAAAAGATGCGGCTAGCTGTGATGTGGAAACTGAACTCTAACTTGGAAAGAATGGAAGTGGGGACACCCATTAGAAGCATTAGTTCATGTTGCTGTTTTAACAGGCTAACACAAGCTTAGTGGCTTAAAACAAGCACAAGTTTATAATCCTACCTCTGGATTTCCAAGGTCTGAAACCAGCATTGCCGAGCTACATTCAAGGTGTTGGCAAGGCCACCTTCCTTCTGGAGACCCCAGTGGAGGAACTAGCCTTTTCCAAGATGGCACTCTGCTCATTCCTTGGCTTGTGACCCTACCCCACATGTCTATCCCCCCCCCCACTTCCATGTTCCTTCTGTTGGTTCTCACTCTGATAGCCTGCCTACCTCTTGTAGGGACTTTTGTGATCACATCAGGACCACCTGATGATCCATAATAATACCCCCATCTCAAATCCCCAGCTTAATCAATGTGTGAAGTCCCTTTGCCTCACAAAGCATCCACGGGTTCATGAAGATCTTACAAGAAGAAGGCTTTGCTTCACCTTCTATAATAGATAGGCTTCATGTAAGATCTTCAAGACCTGAGAAACTGAGTGATATATGGAGATACATATTTTTTGGAGCTGCCAAGGAATTGTTGATGGACTGAATATGCAGGGGTAAAGAAAAATAAGAATAAAGGCTACTTCATAGCAGCAGTTCTGAAAATATATTTTAGACTCTAAGACCAACAAATTCAACACAATTTGCAGTAGAAAACCATGGGGGTCACTTGAGTTGTTCACTTCCATTTCTTAGGAAGTTATGGCAAGATTCTCCAGAGGTCATTTGCCCTGACTTGACAACCTTTCCTCTCTAGCCAATGGAATATATGCTTATGCTTTAAATGTCTAGTCATAATTTGTAATGTAGTAAATTTATAACATGAAAAACATTTGGAGGCATAACCTATATATACAAAAGCTCTTTGAAGTCCTCAGTATTTATTTAAGTGCATAAAGAACTCTTTAGATCAAGAAGTTTGAAAACAGTAGCATATTCCAAGTAAATGAGAGTAACATCCATGAGAGAAAAAAAAAAAAAAAGAAGAAGATCAGTAGAAATCAATTTTGGAAAAGTCAAGAGTTCTGTTCAACATCATTTAGCAAATATGTTATTTAATATCATATTCCAAATGGACCTCAGACAGATTATTTTCTGGTTATTAAAATTTGTCATTCCTATTAATGTAGCTGACAGAAACATATCTTGCTCTCCTGAGCAGACATAAGAAAACCTTCCTGAAGAAAATATATAGTGGGTTCCAGCTACAATATAGTCAGCACTGATAATTATGCATCTGACTTATGCTGCTTTCCAGGGATAAAGCAAGTAATGAGACAAAAGACCATCATAAACCCTACACACACAGAACATATAATCATGGCATGACTCAAGTGAATAAAGAAACATGTCTGAGGGACATCTGGGTCACTCAGTGTGCTAAGCCTCTGACACTTGATCTCAGCTCAGGTCTTGATCTCAGAGTCATGAGTTCAAGATCCATGTTTAGAAGAAGATGAAGATAGAAGAAGAAGAAGAAGAAGAAGAAGAAGAA
>PITA01016968.1:0-44811 GCA_004023965.1 Spilogale gracilis | reverse complement strand
TTCTTAGGGGAGAGGCAGAAACCTCTCATGTTTAAGGCACAGTTATACATGTAGGCAGTCTGTGGTGTATAAATTTCTTGAAAAGTGATAAGGAAAAAATTCTGTAAGAAAGGGTCAGGCCCTAGGAACAATGGTGCAAAAAAGGTGGGGAAACATTCCTGCGTATGGTTCTCTTATCCCACTGTCACACTGACCATGACTTAGCGATGCATCTTCCCTTCTTTGCTAGGATGTGACCCTTCCACTTTTCAGTCCTCCCTTCTTTCTGTTCTTCTCCCTGGTCTTCTGTAACTCAAAGTCCAAGGAAGACAACTCCAAAGAGGCATAATCTCAGGATGGCTCTCTTATAAATCTGCATGTGTTTGTAGATAGAAATGGAGAAAGGATTTGAAGGGCTCCTTTAATGCTGGCTAGGTGTGTTGTGTCATGTCTTCATGACCTGTCATGTGACTGTGGGCTGGGAGACAGGCGGCCCGGTCGCTTGCGTGTGGTCAGAGCCCTGCGATGGAGATTTGCTGTCAGAACGCACCTGCTGACTGAGAAGGAGCTGGGAAACGCGCTCCGCTGCCTGGGAAGGGCAGCCGTCTGCCCCTTCCAACAGGAAGTTCTCGTCGCTCATTCTGAGCATGGCCTCATCAGTGACCGTGGACGGTCCCATCCCAGTCCTGGACAGCCTGGCCAAGGTGCAGCTTCCGTCCTCAGAGAGGGGAAGGCTCACCCAGTAGAGTCGGCCAGAAAGATGATCATAAGCGCACGTTACAGATCAAGTTACCAGTCATCAAGTTGCCTGCTGCAGCCCTCAGTTATGCTGAAGGACTTAATCATTCAAATCATTGGTGGTCCTTCAAAATCTTACTCTCTTAGGAGTAACAGAAAAATGTATCCCTCCTCCTCCAGAAACAGTGGTTTCCATAGGGTTGATTTGTTCACCTCTTTATATCTTAACTACTACACATTTGATACTCATGTATTTAAAAAGGAATAAAACGAAGGCCTTTTAAGACGTGTCTGATCTCAGAGCTCACACTTTGTACTTTTTTTACAAAAAAAGAAATTTTAGTTATCAGGATTCTTAAGTTGGGCTTAATTATTAAGTTGTTAGGATTTACCAAAACCATTTAGTAGTTGTCTGAAGATAGAATATTTTTATAGTGGTTTTATAACTTTAAAAGGGGGTGGATTAAGGCTCAAATACGTATTTTACTAAAAAATATGGCACCCTGGGGAAAACTTGGGGCGTAACCTGGACTGACGTTACCCTCTTAAATGCGCCTGGTCTAGTTGCCCTCCTGTGCATGGTATCTGTGACACAGGCTTGGGCCTGTGGAGGCAGCCCCAGCAGGGATCCACATCCACTCCGCCAGGGCGTCCCTGAAGGCCCGGTTCCAAGTACCAAGAGGCAGGAGATGACAAGAAAAGGCATCTTCTCTCAGTTCGGTGTCAGGAAGGCTGTCAGAAAAGGACAGTTCACGTTTTAGCAGTCTGTTTCTGTGCTGTTACTAATTATCGTCTCATCCCCCTCGGATGCTTCTATGTTGGTGAAATGTTGCGCCGCTGCTAATATTCTCAGGTCTGTGCTAACCACAGTGCAGCGTCATCTCAGCCCTATCTTTTTTATCAGCAGCTTTGGGAGCATATATTGAGACTGCCAAATTTTTGTGTAGGTCCCTTGAGCCGTGTTTGTTTCTGTTCCGAGTCCCTGAAGCCTTCCCTGGATTATTGCTAGTCTCCAAGCCATACAGTTTTTCTCACGCTTATTAAATATCTATGCTTGGAGTACTGGGAAAGTTGACTCGATTTATGGAACTCTTTTTCTACGAAAACAGCTCTTTGGGGTGTGTGTACACACATGCACTGTGGAAGCAGATATATCATAGCCCAAGTGACTTTAATCACCTATTCTTTGAAGTTAAATGATCCTCGTGACAGCAGAGCCAAATGACACTGAAGATGATGTAACACATACAGTATGGAGCAAGGACAGACCCACAGCAAGCAGTTCATGGAGGTGACTGGGGGCTGCTTTTACTCAGAATGCAAGTGCCCTTCTTCCCTACGTCAATCCAAAAGACATTACGTGGGGATGAGCAAGGCAGCTGCCCTGTGGGGGAGGTGGTAGCAATCTGGGGAGGGCTTCAGAGCCCACTTGGACCAAGGAGACATCTGCATGGGTTTGGTACGTCCCACAGTGGTGGGATGACAGGATGTCTACAAGTGGGGTGGGTGGCAGACAAGATTCTCGCTATAGGAGAAAAGGCTTACAAATACATAAGAAAAGCTGAGAAAGAACCTTTGGCGTTGGATTGGAATTGGAGGCATCAGGGTGAACTCGTGGTTTTCAACATGTATGTAGAAGTAAATAGAGATGTACATACTTCAATATGGATCTGCATTTACATCTATTACTACAGAGAGCCGGAAGTATGTGTGTGCGTGCATGCTCACACACATAAACTCACAAATATATTCACTAACTTCCTACAGAGGAGGCCCAAGAACGCTGACACCCTCGTAGCAATGAGGACACCTGCTATTGAGTCCTTGCTTTCTTGGCAGAGCAGGAAAAGTAAAAGATGAGCCTGGAAGACCTTGTACCAGAAAGTAATCAAGTGCCCAGAGAATGGGTCACAGCAATAAGAAACTGAAGCCAGCGTGAACGGACTTCCACTGCCCAAATCTGGAATAATCTGAGCATCAAACTAAATGGTAGAAACATGCTATCACCCAGTGAATAAAATAGGAATCTATGAGCCCATGATGATAGAAATAGGTACCATAAACCACACAAGGGGATTCTTCTTCCTACAGTAGGATGTGCCTCTAATAAACGCAGAAGGAATGATAGAATTTTCTAAGTCACCAGTTGGTGATCATCCTAGTAATAAATAGTTCAACCCCACAAAAATAATTCATTACAAAGAGAAAAGCTAACTTTACAAGGAAGAAACTTGGCCAATACTGTCTTAATTTGTTCATCAAAATAAATATGATCAGTTACCCCACACCGAGGTATTCCTGCCAAAAATGCTTCTGCCATAACCTGAGTCTGATGATCCTGAAGACACACCAGAAAACTCAGACTGAGGGCAATTCTACAAAATAACTAGTCTGTCGTCACAATTTAAGGAAAGAAGAGTCAAGAGACACTGAGGATCTATTCACAAATGAAGGAATACTAAAATGAGAGTTGAAATAACTCAGGGCCATACGTGATCCTGGTTTGGATCCTTTTGTTGGGACAATTAGTGGAACTTGAGTGGAGTCTGAGGATTAAATGGGATTAGATATCATTAGATGGTAACCTAATAAATCAGGTTTAATTTCCTGGTATTGATGGTTATATTGCGGTTTTATAAAAAAAAAATGTTCTTGTTTGTAGGAATTACCTACTGGAGTGCGTGAGCTAAAGAGGTGTTGAGTCAGAGCCTTCTCACAGACAGTTCAGGAAAAAAAATGCTCTGTGAATTTGCAATTATTTCACATTTTTTAAAATATCAAAATGTTCTTTCAGATATATTCGCCACTAAAGAAATTATTTTCTCTTAAAACTACAGAGATAAGACTTTAGATATAAACCCACAGCAGGACAGTGTGTTTCCTTATTGAGATTTTTTTAGATCTGTTGGATGCAAAAACAATAAGCTTACAGAGGATCCTTTAAAGAGAACTGTTTTATTTTTTAACACACTCAACACACATGCATACAGTCAGTAAAAAAAAAAAAAAAAAAGTGGCTGGTATAGTTCTTTATTTACCCAGGTTTCTAAACTTGCGGCCTAAACACAGTTAGTTGAGTGGGGTTTAAAAAACAGCATGCTGAGAAGGAGAATATTAGGGATTGTTGTTTTTGTTGTTCTTTTTACAAAGTAATTAAGAATGTAGGGTCTGGAGCCAGGCCGCCTGTTGGGAGTCCCGGCCACCACATGTAAGAA
The DNA here is from genome assembly GCA_004023965.1 of Spilogale gracilis. NCBI lineage: Eukaryota > Metazoa > Chordata > Mammalia > Carnivora > Mephitidae > Spilogale > Spilogale gracilis. The sequence continues at coordinate 40,879 of PITA01016968.1, read as the reverse complement.
AGGTGACCTCTGACAAAAATAGTCGATTTTTCTAGGCCTCGATTTTCTCATCTGCGAATTGTGATCATGTTGAGCCCCCAGGTCTGGCAGCAGGACATCTGAGGTGACTTGTGAAAAGCATTTAGACTGAGGTACCCTGCAAGCACTAAATAAAGTTGGCCACAGCTGCTGTCATTTCAGGAAAAGTGGAGATGCTTTCATGAAAGCGTTTTAGTACGGTTATGTTGGCTCTCCTTCTCCCTCACCAGGAGCAATTACTAGGAGGCCATAAAAGTTATGGCCTTTGCTGTGAAAACCTGTCCCAAGATCAACCTAAAGCCTTGAGACAGAACATGTTTTGGAGGACGGCAAGCGTTGCAGCGCAGTGGGAGAAGGACTCAGGCTTTGGAGAACTCAAGACTGGCTCAACTCCAGACCTGCCGCAGCAGCTTCGTGACTCTGGTCCTGGTCTGTGAAATGCCTGCAATGGACCAATAGTCATCACGGTCAGAAGGGGCTCTTGGGGGTTAAGGGAGATAAACTTCACCTCACTGCTAAAAAGGTGACTAACCTAAAGAATGTCCTCAAAAAAAGTTTTCTTCCTCTAAAGATGCAGGAACAGTCCATGGAGAAGAACAGAGGCCTCAGGATCTGAAATAGTAGCAGAGCATTCGAGCGGGTTTTGGAGAAGTGTGATAAACTCAGGGCTATTTGTTCCTGCGGGGGTGTGGACTCCCAACACTGGGCTTACATTGCTTCAGAAGGAATTTCAGTTGACCAGAGCCATGCCGTGTGTTGTGTAATCCCATTCTCAAGAGACTCTGGAGAAGAGTAGATAGCTATCTTTCTAGAACAGTCTGGGTTGAGTGCACACCAGCCCCAGAACCAGGGACAAAGGACAGAATCTTCATCCAGTCCCCATCTGTGTTTCAGTGGTGACAACAATACTGGCTTTGGAAAAGTAAGCCTTTCTTTATCCCACAGGAGGATGATGTCAGATGCACATTGAAAATGTGTGTGTATTTCTCTTTTGAAGAGAAAAATGTGCTTCCTGTAGAGAACATTTCATCTAAAATTACTGACTATTGGACATTGAGGACTTCTTTAGAATTTTGAGGATCATGAAAACAAGTATTTCTATTCGACTTCTCCTGCTTTAATTCATGTACTTAATTATGCAACAAGTATTTATTGAAAACTAATATTCCAGGCACTCTGCTAGATTTTGGTTAAAAAACAAAGTGAACAAAACGTAGTCCTCATGGAAGAGGATTTCATCTACTGCTCTTACAACCTCTCATGGCTTTACTGGGAACCCTTTGCAAAGGAGCATACTTTGAGCCATTTAAAAAAACAACAACAAACCAGCTTCTTTTTGGCTGTAGCTACGGGTGGATGTATATTTGCTATGTCTGCTGTGTCTGAAAACAGGCTTGTCTCCACCTTTGCCTGGCATTGCCACTCCTAGAGAGTTCCTCCCAGCAGCATCCCTTATGTTTGGAGGACAGCAGACCATGGCTGGCAGGAGAAGTGCCCGTGGCCCATAGCTCATGTGAGATTAAACTTGGGCTGGTCGCCCATTGAATCGGCTCTGAAATAGAAGCTCTCTTGCTGTCTCTGCTTTTAATACGCGGGAGATTCTTCCTTAGAACAATCATGGCGATGTTAACTCGGTCAGCCGACTAGTGGCACAAAGGGAAACTGCTGCTCAGGTCTGAATTGGTGACGGCAGAAAGCCGCAATTGCAGTACGTTTCCCTGTTACAAAGAGCACGGGCAGCCCGGAAGAGCCGGACGCCACAAAAGAACTTCGGGAGTTCAGTGCCTCTGTACGTTCTGCTGGTAGCGTGTTTATTCAGTGCGGTCCCTCTGCTGAGAGAAGACCCGCTTCCTTCGGATGCCCTAGACTACCGTTTGTTTAGCTGGAGAACTTAATGAGTAATGAATGTGCTCCTCTGGTTGATAGAAAGTATTTCCACAGCCTGCGGGTGTGTTTATAGAGAGCCAGAGAGAGACCACAGGCAGCAATTTGTCTTCTTAGGTATCAGCAAAGTCTTCTCTTTTAACAACTACAGGATTTATTTTTAACTGCTTGACTCAGTGTTTGTCAGATGATTCGGACCATCAAACTACAGATGGAAGTACCCAGCGCGCGGGGGAAGCTGGAATGGCAGGGGGAAGGGTGCTGGCTGGGAAAAGGGGTGGGATTTCAGCATCGTGCCTCCGGGGCTCTGCCTCCGGGGCTCTGCCTCCCAACGTGGGAGTGAGTTTAGGGCTTCCAGCAGCAGGAGTGTATTTGCAGGTCAGGCTGGGCACTAAAGGGGAATGGCTGCCTTCAGCTGCTTAAAGACATAATTGCCCAGTGATTGGGGTCTTGTGAGGAGGAACCCAGAGCCCAAGATCCGGGAACCAGGGACCAGAGTGTGCTGAGCACCGGTCTCTGCTGCTCTGCAAATTGCGCTTCGCTCCTGCTTGATGCTGCCTGTCTCCAGAAGCCTCTCACCATGATCGATAGCTCCAAGAAGCAGCAACAGGGCTTCCCAGAGATTTTAACTGCTGGGGATTTCGAACCGTTAAAAGAAAAGGAATGCCTTGAGGGGAGCAACCAGAAAAGTCTCAAGGAAGGTCAGTCTGTCTGTGGATGGGGGCACAACTGCTGAATCCGTGTTCCCGGCAGCCAGGCTGAGCACGTCTGTTATCATGCCTGTGTCTGCTCTCTCTGCTCGCTCGTGTATCTCGCTCGTGCTAAGTTCTTTGAAATGAAAGCTTAATGCTGTTCTCTGTGGCTCTTTCTAGCGGTTCATTAACTGATAGAACTCTAGGGATTTTGCAATAATTAATACAGCAAGGTGACTTGGGAGGCTAGTCCTTGTTTCAGGGAAATCTTTCCAGGTTCGTTTTGTATATTCTCTCATTCTTTGCAAATTCTTTTTTTTTTTGCGCCCACCCCCCCCCCCTTTAGGAGAGGCCACTTCCTTTTTAGTAGCATTCGGAACGCTGTTTGCTTTAGGTTTAAAAGCACATAATTCCAGGAAAATTAATTTTTTCCACTTGACATATTTATGGGTTTTATTGTTTAAAACCAGAAGGCACCTGGTGCTTTCTTAATTATATCTTTAAATGGTTGGTTTAATTTGTTGTAATGCTCATTGCATCGTTCTGTTTTGTTTTGCTTTTAAGAATGCATTGCATGGTTTCGTGCTCTTTTAACAAGGCAAGAAATAAGCTTAAGGATACTGTCCATTACTGTCGGTGGTCACTGCACAGCACCTCCCTGACTGATTCGAAAAAATGGCCAAAGGTATGAGCTTTGCTGTGCCCTGGCCTGGCCTGTACTGAAGAGTGACCAGACGAGCTCATGCGGTGCTTTACTGGAGCAGCTGGAGGTCAAGGGCAGTAGTTTTAGAAATGCAGGATCTACAGAGATTAAGTTTTTACTGAATTTAAGATAATGAAGGTCACCCCTCTCAGTGCGTGGTTAGTTTGGAATTTGATTTTCTAGGGTTCCATGGTAGGAAAAAATAAAGCCCACAGTAACCTCTTTTCATTTTATCTGCTTTCAGCTCCTGCCATCAGCTGCCCCTTACCTCTCCACTAGCCCTTGCTCATCTTAGAGACCCAGAGAGCAAATGTAGACTTACCTGTCTCAGTAGCAGCTTGAGCCTCTTCCAAAAGGATATTGCTCCTTTTTTTGCTCAGACTTTGAGACTATGAGAATGTGATGATAGAGATTGTTACAGATTTGAGAGATAAGAAGAAACAATAGTTGGACTTCTTAGGGTTGAACTACTGTTGGGTATGGGTAGAGAGAATATCCAGGTCCAAACAAATGACACACAATGAAGTATAAATAGCTGTTGCCAGGAACCAAACAATGGGGTCGCCTCTCTGTGCTCACAGCAATCCTTACTGTAGGTTCTTATAAAATCAGTACCACTGGAGTTTTTAGGACCCGTTCTGGAGATTCACTGAGGGAGGTCAAAGTTTTTAAATCATTAACTTGGAAAAAAAAAAGAGTTAATTGTCTAAGTGTCATTTAAGTCATGTTCAGGTGTTAAGCTCCCGTTCATAGCATACATTTGAAATAGTGAGGGAAATAGAGTCGTCACAAGCACAGAGTAGGATAAGGAGCACGGAAACAAGGATTAAAAATAGGAAAGCAGGGTAAAAGCATTACCAGCAAGCACAGCAGAGCACACCCGACACGATTACATAACATATGGGTTGTTTCCTAACCATTGTGACGGTGCCTTCCATTTATGCTTGTGTGGTAGCGGAGTGTCAGGAGGGCAGGGGCATGGGCTCTCAAGTGAGAGGTACTGGGGATCGGGTCCCAGGCACACCCTTCTGGAGCTCTGTGACCCTGGACAGGTTCACTGCTGAGACTTAATCTCCTCATTTGTGCAATGGGAAGCAACATGTACTGCATACTGTTTTATGAGATGCCTGATTTGATGCCACTTTGTCATCCCTCTGCTTGTCTTTTTTTCAGCCCTTTGTTACTTTTTCCTTCTATTTAAATTTTCATCTTGAAAATTCCCTTTATATTTACAGCATAAAGAAGTATTTTGTATGTTATTGTCATAAAAATCCATACAGAGGGTGCCTGGGTGGCTCAGTTGGTTAAGCGTCTGCCTTTAGCTCAGGTCATGATCTCAGGGTCCTGGGATTGAGCCCTGTGTTGGGCTCCCTGCTCAGTAGGGAGTCTTTTTCTGCCTCTCCCTCTGTGTCCCCCATGGTCTCTTTCTCAAATAAATACAAGCCTTAAGTAAATGAATAAATCCGTACATATAAAGAAGTAAGGGAAGAGAACTTTCATATTTTAAAGCACTACACAGAAATGGTTGGGGGAAATCGCTCTGTCTCACCATAGTTACACTGACCAGCATTTTGCTGTATATACCTCCATAGATTGTATTTCTAGCCATTTTCTGCTAGAGATGGAGCCGAAGGAAAAAACAACCCCATATATATCAAGGATGATGTGTTCCCTCCCCGTTAGTGATGCTGAAAGAGAGATTTGACCTGGGTGTAATTAGAACGGAAAAAATAGAAATTTTGTTGAAAGCACTTTTTTTATTTGGAGTGGCGTAAAAATAAGGTGATTCCTGTGCAAGGTGGGCCTCCTGTAACCGAGTGTGTCCCCGTCACTTCCTGCCGAGGAGTTGCAGTAGTCAGCGTAGCAGACTCACAGAACGCAGCATTGGGCTTGGGGACAGTCCTCCGTGAAGCTTCATCTGCTTTTAGGCCTGGGACCAGGCATTAGCTGGATTAACCCGTGAGAGCTGACTGATGTGGCAGTGGTTGTTAAAACACTTAAACCCCCTAATTAGATCCCGTGCTGTTTGTCAAAAGAGACGAATACACCGGTGATTATTAGTGCCCGATGGTTGATGTCTCGTGTGTTAAGGGACGCCAGAAATATTCATAATAGTGCACATCAGTAGTGTTTAGTCCTCCACTCCTTTTTGGCACAGTTGATTTTGGTTTGGGTTTTTTTGGAAGAACAGCCCCTGGGATTTTTTTTAGTATCAAGAACGTAAGTTTCTAGGTAGCAAAGGAAGGTTAAGTTTGGGTCCATTTAGTTCCAACCACACGGACACGGCTTGGTCTCTCTGGTGTGTCTGATGTGTGTCTGGTGTCAGGGTTGGCAATCCAGTCTGCTGCTCAGGCAGATGCTCTCTTTCTGATTCTGTTGGGATATTTCAGAATTCCTGTTACTGTTGACAGTGTTACTTAGACAAAACTATTATTAGGGAGAAAAGCAGAATTTATTAGCAAATAATCGTAGGCTTCAGGAGTCTGTGTGACATGTTAACAAGAGAATTTAGTAATACCTATTGAACATTTTTTTAATAATTTATTTTATTTTTTCAGTTTTCCAAGATTCAGTGTTTATGCCCCACACCCAGTGCTCCATGCAATTCATGCCCTCAGTACCCACCACCAGGCTCACCCATCCTCTCATTCCCCCCTTCCAAGACTCTCAGTTTGTTTCTCAGAGTCCACAGTCTCTCCTGCTTCGTCTCCCTCTCTTACTTACCCCAGTTCACATTTCCTTTCCTTCTTCCGCTGTCCTCCATGTTACTCCTTATGCTCCACAAGTAAAGAAAATGTCCCAGGTGTCATCGGCCTCTGAATAGTTTTCATCCCATACCGAAGAATTGTTTGGATAACAAAGCCTATTACCTCACAGTTTTGTTAATGCATGTATAAACTTTCTGATAAATACCAATCCACCTGTGTAGTGGGAAAATTTAATTATTAGCTGCTTTAGGTGAAGATAGCAATAAATACCATGAATTCCTGGGACGCCTGGGTGGCTCACTCGTTAAGCATCTGCCTGCAGCTCAGGTCATGATCCCAGGGTCCTGGGATCCAGCCCCTGCATTCGGCTCCCTGTTCTGCCGGAAGCCTGCTTCTCCCTCTCTCACTTCCCCTGCTTGTGTTCCCTCTCTCGCTGTGTCTCTCTCTGTCAAATAAATAAAAACAATCTTTTAAATAAATAAATAAATATCATGAATTCTCCTGATCGAATTCAAGATAGAGAATTCTCCTGAGACTAGTTTACTTTGCCAACGCAGCAACAGGGAATCTTAACTTTTGACTTGTCCACAAAAGAAATTGAACATTTTCTAATTGTGTGCACAATGGATGAGATCTAAATTTAATTTCTGGTTTTAGAACTAAAGGTGGATTTTAGAGATCACTGACTTGACAACTGAAGAATTAACAAATTTTGAGGGAAATTCACATAAATTAAGGTGATTTAATTCAGATAAGTGGTTTAATCTGACGTATTATTAGGATAATGAATCATAACACCAGTGCTACCAGCTAGTTACAATTAAAGAGGAAAATGATTCTTCAATTTACAGAGCTCTCTAATGGTGAGAATAAAAACCCTAGAAAGAAAACTGGGCTGTGTATTACTTTACTTTGACTAAAACTGACTGCTGTAATGAACGACCCCAAAACTCATTGTTGTAACCAGACTGTATTTCTTGCTCAGCACACAGTCCAGAGTGGATCGGACTGCTACCCTAGTCATCTGTCCTCAGAGAAGTGATTTGGGGGATCTGGGCTTTTCATTGTGTTGTTCAGCCCATGGGGGTGGGAGGAAGAGTTACAGAGTTGGGGGCCACATTCCCACTTCTGTCCCCGGCTGGTAAGTAACAGCTGAGACAAAGTATGTGAAAGTGTATGGTAGACTGTGTAGTAGTAAACAGTGGAGTAGATTAATGTGGTGTGCTGGGACATGGCTGTGGTAGGTCTTTTTAAGAAAAAGTTGCACATTTGTTTGAAATCTTCTGAGTCAGCCAGCCTGGGGAAAAAACAGATAAAGCAGATACCTTTACCAAAGCACCCAAACTTTTCTAATGTTGGAAATTATCTCATACGTACTACCTGCACTGTCCATTAGTCACATGTGGCTGTTTAAATGTGAATTCAAAATAATTAAAATGAAATAAAAAATTTTAAATCCAGCTCTTTCATCATGTTAGGCACACGTGGTTAGTGCCTGCCATACTGAACAGTGCAGATTATAAAACACTTGGTTGGTGTGGAAAGTTCTGTGAAAGACAGCACTGCTGTACCCGTCCCCCTCCGTGCCTCTGCCCACCATGTTCCTCTCACCTTAGCTTTGCAGGTTCAAAGTCGCCGAAAACGCAAGCCCAGTGCCATTTCCTAAAGAAAGTCCCTGGGCCCTATCAGCTAAAAAGAATTTCTTTTCGGGGCGCCTGGGTGGCTCAGTTGGTTAAGCGACTGCCTTCGGCTCAGGTCATGATCCCGGAGACCCGGGATCGAGTCCCACATCGGGCTCCCTGCTCGGCAGGAAGCCTGCTTCTCCCTCTCTCGCTCCCCCTGCTTGTGTTCCCTCTCTCAGCTGTGTTTCTCTCTGTCAAATAAATAAATAAATCTTTAAAAAAAAAAAAAAAAAAAATTATCATTTTAAAAAAAAAAAAAAAAAAAAGAATTTCTTTTCCCCTGTCTATTCCCAGTAACTCCGTCTGCATCTCTTCATCACCTTCTGCCTTTTGCCCTTGTGACACGTGTATATCTGTATTGTCTTCTTAATAGACTGTAATGATCTGGGGGGATAGAATCCTCATTTGGGTCGTTTCGTACCTCAACCTCTGGGTCCTGCATCTTACAGACACGTGATTATTACGCAACAGGCATTTAAAGAGTAGTATTCCCCTCCCTGCCTTCTTGAACAGTATCATTTGAACTCCTCCCTTCAGATATAATTTATAATTCAGTTATAAACTCATAACGCCCTGTGTGAGGCATTGGTGCCTCAAGGCATGTAAAATCACCTTTCAGTGGGCAGAATGATTCCTAGATCATTACTAGACGGCTAGCATTGTTGTTTATGGTTTGGTTTTTGCCAAAATCTGGCGGCTCACCCTTTTCTGATACGCTGCTTCTAAGCTTCTGTGAAGTAAGCAACAAAGTAACGAAATGGAATAGTAAGGTCATGATTGTATTGTAGACTCAACTAAAATACATTTTTTTTTGAGCCATGGTGGGAGAAGGGGACAAATGGGCAGTTGAAATAAAGAATGCTACAAAGTTTTCTCTGAGCAAAGCACTTGAGTTTTGCAACCTCTAATTTGATTCCTCTGGGAATTTCTTCTTTCTTTGTTTTCTGTCAGTGTTCTACAAAATTGACAGTGTTGTATGTTGAGGTGTCACTGAATTAACATTTTTTAAAAATAAATTGGAACAGTATGATACGGTCCTTATAACAAGTTAAAATAACATATAGGTATGAGGGAAAAGTAAAAGATCCCTCTTCCCAGGCATGATTCAGTGTTTAAAAAAAAAAAAATGGGTGAAGGCTCTTTTTGAGATGAAGTTATATAATTTAATTTTTTTATTAGAAATAATTTCATCGTGCAGGAAGTTGAATGTACTCGGCGTCATGCCAATATACAGGGGGCTCACAGCCTAAAAAGGGAGAAACAAAATGATAACATAGGAGTGAAAACGTGCACACACGTAGCGGAGAGCACAGAAGAAACCCATGTGTGCTTTGGTCCAAATGAGAGGATGACCCCTGTGCAGGCCAGCCCTCTCTCGTGTGCTCTAGGCCAGCACAGCCGCTGCATCCCTGACGGCCCCAGCCAGCCTCTTCCTCCCAGGAAACAGGCTCCTCCAGTTCCCTGTCACCTCTAAGGGCACCTCTGTCCATCCATTGGCTCCTGCTGGGCACCTAATGGGACCGATCCCAGACCACCACCTCATAACCTGCCACCAGGTCCTGTCACCAGATCTGTCAGTTCGACCTCAGAAATCTTTCTGTCCGCTGCAGTGTTGTTTGACCACGCCACCGCCTTTGCCTGCGTCCCCTTCCTCAGATACTCTCTTTACAGGGGTCTTTACTCACGGGGACATAGGGCTGCCCCTCAGTCTCGCCCCACCCACTCAGACCCCTCCATGGAGGGAGGCCGTGCCCCTTTGTCCAGAAGCAGGTCGCACTTCTGTGTGCCTCCTTGGCTCTTCTCTCCCAGCATGCCTCTCCTTCCCTGCACCCCACCCTAGTCCATTGGCCTGAAGGGCTGCAACTCGTGCCTTGTTCTGAACGGTCATGTACAGTCGCTGTAACACGAGACGGTACACAGGTTAGCCCACTTCCCCGTTTGTCTTCTTGTGTTGGTGAGCAGATTGCTGTGTGCATGTATGTGCATTGGTAACTAGGTAGGTGAATGCGTCGTGTGTGTGTGTGTGTGTGTGTGTGTGTGTGTGTGTGTGTTGCCTTCCTGAATCCACACAGTGAGCAGAAAAGCTAAGCTATCCAGCCAGGATCAAGGGACCTCAAAAGAGTAGTACGTGCAGATTGGAGATAAATAATATTCCACAGGTTTCCTGTTTCATTTCATTAGAGGTTGCCTTGAGCATTTACGTTAAGACATTTCAGAATCATGTAGGCCACCTATGCCTTCCCATCTTAGAGGAATTAGGAAAGAGCTTTTACGTGTCCACACCTCTACCTAGAGCTACACACGGAATTCTGATGTGGTGGTGGAATAGAGAATTTCTGATGGCCCCCAGAATAAGAAAAATAGCATCTTCCTTGGAACCAAAGACGGTAAGAAACCCGGAAGTTTGGGTGCAGAGCCATCATAGTCCTACAGATCAAAAATCAATTGTCTCAAAGAAACAAAGCGAGTATTTTACCCTCTATATGTTGCTGGCGATGCAGCAGTTAAGTGGATGATTCTGCTTTTGAAGTGCCTGTTATTTGTGTTATACTTGCTTTTGTGTCACTGTGTACTTTATTTCCATCACTTTTTAACCAAACGAGATGTTTAAAATGCATATATGTATGACATCCTTCTGTACGCCTGCTGCAGACTGCTGTCATCCGTGCCGATCTGTATCAGGCCCCCGGCTTGACATCACGTTGACATACCACGAGAAGCATACTTTAAATTCATTCCAACTTTTGACAAAAAGGAGAAGGGAATTTGTGTGAAGGTATGATCAGTTTAAAGAAACATGCCCCATTTTTAGCAGTCTGTTTCCATGGTAACAGAAGCAGCAGCCAACCATGGAGTTATCAAAGTGCCTGTAAATTTCCAAGGCTGGGTGTTGAAAACATGGTTTTCCTGACCTCATGCTACAGATTAATTCAGGAAAGTTATACTATGTGAGCCTGGAACATTAGCATTCTCACTTTGACTTCATTTTTAATTCCTAATAGAGGGTAAATGGTGCCTTTTAGACTGTGACCTCCTTGCCAGCAAGTGTAGAATTCCAAAGTTTGTACCACCTACCTCTTCCGCATCCCCCAGCCGGTGGACTTCCTAAGGACACGGTAGGCTTTCTGACATTGGAAAGAAAGGCAATATTTCCTATGTGGTCTAAGCCCTAACTTTTTCCAGTGCTAATTTGCATAGTTTGTGTGTGTTTTTTTTTTTTTTTTTTTACTTCTTGATGTTGTCTCCCTTTCTTAAGTGGAAAATAATCATAATATGAAAATTCCCCATCAAAATGCTGTTTGCTTTTCATCCCGTCAAGGTATGGATTTATGGGTACACTGTATGGCTCCGCTTCTGCTCCAGAAAGGAAGTGCTAGTAATGGAAGCTGGCTTTCATCAGTGCGATAGCATATGGCTCTTAGGAGAAAAACCACCATTTTATTTTGGGCCTCTTTGTGTTCCATTTTGTGGAGTCACTTAAAGAAGAACCTTATTTTATAATTGGCAAATTCAGTCCCTGAAAACATCATCGGAGGTCTGTGATCTTTGGTTGCTACTCTTTATCGTTTGTGAGAGTACTTAAGTGCTTTTTCTCTAATGCATCATGAATTTTACATTGATTGTGAGTAGAGATGAGAACAAATTAGTGTCTGCCAGTTTTTCATGGTTTTCTTTACTCCTTTCCCCTCACCTTCCCTTATTAATCTTATATCCTTTAAAGCAACATAATTAGACTTTGTCTCCTCTCCTACCACTCATATTAACTCAAAAAAAAGTACCCTAAGCCTCAAATTCCTGCAGCAAAGTGAAACAGTCTTGGTTCTGCCCATGATAGGCACTTGCCCATAGAAAGTTCTTCCACTGACTCTTTCTTTCTTTCTTTTCTTTTTTTTTTTTTTTGACAGAGAGAGAGATCCCAAATAGGCCGAGAGGCAGGCAAAGAGAGAGGAGGAAGCAGGCTTCCTGCCGAGCAGAGAGCCCGACATGGGCCTAGATCCCAGAACCCTGAGATCGTGACCTGAGCCGAAAGCAGAGGCTTTAACCTACTGAGCCACCCAGGCGCCCCCATGACTTATTCTTAAATTTGACATGATATTCTCTTTCTTTAGAAAATATAACCCTGTTATATACTGTAAGTATACCACACAAAATTAAGTAAAACATGTTTATTAAAACTTCTATATTATGAGCTTTGTAGAAGATGCTAGAATATAGGGATATCATCTAGGAGAAATAAAGGCCAAAACAACCCCAGCAAAATCTAGAGTTCACTGTGACAGGGAATATAAAATGTGGCTGTTGCTATAGTTTCACACCACAGAAAGATGACGCTGCCATTCGTGGTCCATGGAATTGTGGAGGGCTAGTGAGGGGTGAGGGAGAAATGAGAAATTTGATTATTGAGTTACTAGTTTCTTAAAGTCTGTTTGTTCTGCTAAGTTGGTTTCTTTCTTTTTTTTTTCTTTAGGTAAAATTAGCATAACCTCAGCTTAGCTATTTTAAAGTGAACAATTCAAAGGCATTTAGTATATTCAACATGTTGCTCAAACACACCTCTAGTTCCAAAACATTTTCAACACCCCAAAAAAACCCCTGTGTCCGTTAAGCAGTTACTCCCATGCGGTTACTCCAAGCAGGTACTCCCATCACCAGTTCCTGCTTGACACCAGTCTGAACTCTGTCTCTGCATTTCCTAATTCTGGATAGTTCACGTACGTGGAACCATCTGCCATGTGGCCATTGTGGCTGGTGTCTTCCACGGAGGGTAATGTTTTCCGGGTTCATCCATGTGGTGGCTCGTGTCAGTGCTGCCTTCCTTTTTAAGGCTGAATAACATGCCGCCGTCATATGGGCAGGCCACAGCAGTTAACTTTCATCCACTGCGGACACTTGGCCTGTTCCCAACTCCTAGTGATTGGGAAAAGTGCTGCCCTGCTCACGTGCGTTTGTGAGAGTGTGTGTATGAGTATGAACCCCCGCTTTCCATTCTTTCCAGTTCACCTAGAAGTGGAATTACCAGGCCGCGACTCCTCTTCACTAAAACTTTGTATAATGAGCTTTAGGAAGAACTGCCAAGTGTTCTAATTTTGTATCTTGTGGTCTTTTCTCTGATTGGAGAAGTTCAGAGCCAATGGGTGACTTGCCAGGTTCCTGACTGACTTCTGTCCCCCAAGCTGTTGCCCTTATTAATTGGAGCATTTCAGTGACAAATAACTTTGTTTCTCTTTCCAACTTGCTCTTCACAGTTTGCAGTGATTATTCCAAACCTCCTTCTTTGCTGGCCTCAAACTAACTTTTCCTTCATTCCCTTCACTGTCAGCAAGTTGCCTTTTTTGCCCCCTCCTTCTTTGAGAAAATAGCAGCTGTCTTTGGGAAAAACCCTGGGCATCCCAGACCAAATCTAGATACCTAGCGTTACGCAATCGTTTTTTATTCTCGTGTTGTCACAGAGGAAGTATGTCTTCACAAAAGCTGTCTTTGTGTGCTCCCAGTCCTCTTCCCTTCAGGGGCCTTGCTACCCTCACCTCTCCTGTGCGTTCTCGTTCATAGTCATTCATTCCCATCCTCCTGCTCCCCATTCCTGTCTCTTGATCTTGGTCAGTTATAAACTGGCTGGGGTGTGTTCCAGCTTGAAATTCCACACACATCTGAAGCTTTTCACCTTCGGGGCAACACCTTGCAAACATTGCTTCCAGTCACTTCCTTTACACCCTTGCACTCCTCTATTCCAGAACCTCCTCTGGTCTGACTTCCTTCCATCACTGCAACCACTGGCTCCTCGGGCCCTAAAACCGCATTGGTCACGATGGTGAGAAACACTTCTACAAACACACTACAAACACTTCTTTCTGCTAGAAACACTTCTACACACACTCTGCAGGCTCCTCTTTTTCATAGACCACTTCCTCCGACCTCCTTGGCTGGATCTTTGTCCCCTACCTGACCCATATGTGGGCTTGTCATTGTTAACTTTCCTAGGAGCTGAGTCTCCGGCTTCTTTTGCCTTATCTTTCTATATTTTTTACCTCAGCGAACACTCAGGGCTTCAAATGCCACTTACTGATGACATTCAAATTTCAGTCTCCAGCCAAGACCTACTTTCCAAAAACTGGACCCACAGAGCCATCTGTCGCTTTGAGCTCTCTGCGTCTGAGCTTCCGAGTGGCCAACTTGTCAGTGAATGGTCAACCCAGGTGCTTAAGGCAGAAATCCAGGCATCATCTTCTTTGTCTCTCCTTGAAACACAAGTCTCTTACCACATGCTGTTGATTTTATTCTAAATATATCTTAAATCTGTCTGTTACATCTCTCAGCTGTGTTGAGGGGGAAAAATGAGATGTCTTGTGCTTAAGGTTTCTACCCAGGAACATCAGAAAAATTCTACCAAGTTTATAAATAAATAGAAGTTTTGTAAGGGACAGCTTAAGCGGGGCTCCTGACAGCCTCTGTAAATGTCTCCTCATTCAATCAAAAACCTGCCCCATCACCCTCGCTCATGCTTTTGAAATCTTTTGGTCCCTCACTGCTGCTTAGTTATATCAAACTTCACCATTATTTTGGCATGATGTTTGCCATTAGTCTTGGGTGAGTAGAAGTGATATCTGTTTTGGATTAAAGTTACCTTAAGGTTTACTAATGTTTGCCATTAGTCTTGGGTGGCTCAGTTGGTTAAGCGACTGCCTTCGGCTTAGGTCATGATCCCAGAGACCCAGGATCGAGTCCCACATCGGGCTCCCTGCTCGGCGGGAAGCCTGCTTTTCCCTCTCTCACTCCCCCTGCTTGTATTCCCTCTCTGGCTGTGTTTCTCTCTGTTAAATAAATAAAATCTTTAAAAAAAAAAAAGAGTTACCTTAAAACATGATGATGTATGTTGTGGGGGAGGGTGAACCAAAGGGTACTCCCTTACTCCTAAGTGGGCGGATAGATTGCTGAAACCATTTGGATTGCAAAGTACCCCTGTCCAAATTTTAAATGCATGTCCCATTGTCATACATTTTATGTATATCATCATAATCATCATGGGAAGGATACCAAAAAATGAATGAGGACAATCAGTGCAGCATGGTTGATAATAGCCAACAATCTGGAAACTTGCGTGTATACGATAATGTATCCATATGTACGCACGTGAATTCACACAGCCAGTAAGAAGAATGAGCTAGATATTGTGGGTTTTGTTTTGTGTTTTTTTTTTTTCAAAAAATCACCAACCTACATGAATAGTATGATCCTACCCCCTGTATCTCCTTTGCATATTTTATATTTAATATTGCTAGAATCTTCACACAACACCCTCTGGGGTCCTTGAAGTTTCACAGTGTTTATCTTTGTGGGGAAGGAGGAGAGGTGTGGAACGGGATGGACTGACTTTCACTTTTCCTTTGAATGCCTTTTTTATGTGTGTGTGTCACTATTATTTTAACAAGTAAATAGAAAAAAGATCTCATAAAACGTAGATTTTTAATAGAGGTGTTGGTAGTATAGTGGTATATTACAGAGATCCAGGCCCAGAAGGAAATCCCTCAGCAAGTGGCTGCTTACCCTCCGACTGCAGAAACCCATCCACAGCAAAGAGCCATAAGCCTGTGAATCTTTGTGGAATTACATTTTTTTAATCCTGCTGGTAGTGGGGGAGGACTGCATGTATGGGGGCTGGGGCGTATGTGGGCAATCTGTACTTCCCTCTCAGTTTTGCGATAAACCTAAAACAGCTTTAAGAAGTAGTAAGAGGGGCGCCTGGGTGGCTCAGTCATTAAGCGTCTGCCTTCGGCTCAGGTCATGATCCCAGAGTCCTGGGATCGAGCCCTGCATTGGGCTCCCTGCTCTCTCACTCCTCCTGCTTGTGTTCCCTCTCTGGCTGCATTTCTCTCTGTCAAATAAATAAAATCTTTTTAAAAAAAAATGAGAAGTAGTAATAAAGTCCTTAAAAACATCTTTACGGTTTAATATTTGAAGAAAAGCAGTGGTCTCTTTTACCAAGTATCCGACACACTCGTGGTCATAGTAACAGTATTAATCACCACCACCACCTTTTAAAACATTTATTTTTTATGGAAAAGGAAAAGTTCATCAGTCTTTTGCTCTCTGAATATAAATTTTTTCAAGACTTCAAATTTTTGACCTTACCTGGACTAAGCAAATGCAGGTATAACGTTCACCACTAACCTGCCTCTTGAATAAGCCACTGCACCCTGGACTTCGCTGTCCTGCGGTGTTTACGTAGGTCTTGTGGTGTTTACGGAGGTCCATTACTCTTTCCCATAGCTGTTCAAAAGATAATATGACGATAACATTGTCTTGTATTTATAGGATCAGGCCCCTAATTTAATGCAGTTTAAACAATACATAATCAATTTTTACCAAGTCCAATCACTTTATTCTCTTTACTCAAACATCTGTTTGAAAAAAAAATTAAATTTAAAAACAGAAACCGGGGCCTGTTTTTTTGCCTAGTACTGCCTTCACAGTCAAGACATCAGTTCCAGAGTGTTCTTTGGTTTTCCATTGTTGCTTTTGCCCCTGGTTTCCCTAGCCTTCACTTGACTGCTCGGGATCCTGGTGTGGTTTTTTTGTTTGTTTTTCCCCAGCCCTCATGATTCTGCAGTCTATTCTACCTGACATCCTGAAATTACAGAGCATACATTGAGTCCTATAACTTTCAGACAGCTGCTCATCTCCCCTCCCCTTCTTAACCTACCCTCCTTCATACCCCATAACTGAAACCAGCTATTTATAAAGAATTTCCAAGACTGTGGCTGACTGCCACACCACTTCCCAGAAAGGGTCATTTCTGCCTTGCTTTTATAGTATACAGTCCTCAGATGTCCCTTTGCAAAGCTTGTGCACCAGAACCATGCTTTGCTTTGCCTTGTGCGACTCATGCTGAACTGTCGTCTGTTATTAAAATGCTGTATAATGTGGTTTTTTTTTTCCTTTAGAGTGAAAAAGCACTTTGTGTCATAGAAACATTTCAAATATTGTATATATAGAAACAAAAGAGAAAGGACATATCACCTTGGTTCAAAAAGCAGCTGAAAATCTTCAAGTGAGGTATATGTACCATATGAAAGACATTATTGCATTTTAAGGTTTTTTCTATAGGAAACTAATGCTGAAGTTTTGTTCTAAAGGCAGGTTAGTCCATTTAAAAAGTGAGATAAAGGAAATGAATGAAAATAACTCCTTAATGTATAAACTGTGATGCTGAATTAAAGGGACATGTCCTCTTTAACATTAGATAGTAAGCTACCTTTCATTTCTTTCGAATGGTGGTTAAATATCAAAGTTTTATATTTATTTTCTAGAAAAAGAGCAAGTCGCAAACACTTCTGTTGACCAAGATTGTTTTTGTCTGTTGTAGCAAAGTCTCACATGAAGTAGAATTTTCAAAATTGTATGTATGTTTTTTCTTTGTTGAAATGTAAGAGGAAACTATGAATGTTAGCCTTAAAGTATTAAGACATATCTACCTTGGAGAAGTTCAGTAATTGATTGTTCACATATGAGCAGTTGTAACTTGAATTCAATTTTACTGTATTATTACTATGTCCTTTGTTTTCTGAAAAGATGAGCCATTCACTATTTTGTACTATTTTTTCTCCCTTAGAATTCCCTAGATTTACATGTTTTCTTATCCTGCATGTAGTATTTGCAAAATGGCCATGGAGAATCCTCGATTTTAGCCAGTTTCCTAATAGAATGGAGGCCCTGGTGTCAGCCCAGTAGCCCAGTTGATCAGCTCACTTCAGCACCAGGGAGAGTGCTGTCAGGTTCAGTTTTCAGACAGCAGGCCGTTGCCTGGGACTCTGGCTTCTCCGGCAGCTGCATGGGCTGCCAGCTGCCGCCACAGGAAAGCGTGGCTGGACCAGCATCTGGGGTTGCGTTTGTGGCCACAGAAATACAGTCTTAGCAGCACGCGCACAGTGTGTCAGGTTTTCCAGAGACCGGCAGGCATACCATTTTCCTGCTTTGTCTTAAGAACAACTGTGAAGCAGGCCTGGTGGTGGTCAGCGGTCTGGGCCTCCCCTGTCTCTGTGGGGACGTGAGTCTGCAGCCTGCGGGGGGGCGGGGCAGGGGGAGAAGATGGCCTCCAGGCTCGATTCATAAAGGCCCCAGAGGAACTCCAGAAAGCATCTTGGTCCCACAACCACAGACGGCTCTCACAGAATCAGATCCTCTGTCCTGAGGGGCCCCGTGCCGGTTCACTGTCTGGGCTGAGCACTGCTGCCTTCTCCCAGCTCCAGTTGCTAGAGGATAATCACATGGCCTGTCTTTCCTGGCCTGGCCATTCTGCCTTCGGGGTGCAGATGTTGTTTGTCACTTCTTATACATGAATTTGTGTACTTACTGGATGAGCGGCAAGTACTAAAAAGAAGTTTGATATTTCCCAGAATTGTGAGCCTGCACCTATGTGTACTTTTTATAACTAGTAGTTATTCTCAGAGGAACTTCGATCAAGTTGTGTGACTGGTTATATTTCACATGGGCATATATGGTAATTGCATTTTGACACTGATCCCAAGTGGCAGTGTCCCCGAGTCTCTGTGCAGGGCATGGTGCCAGACGCTCAGGATCCCGGGTCCAGCGCCGCCCACCTCGTGCTGGAGGTGAGCACTAAATCAAGCTGGGTCATCAGTCTTAGCAGCCTGACTGGTTGTTTGCGCCTCTGCCTCCTCATCCATTCCTGTTCTTGCTGATGGCTTTGCTTTAAAGCAGACCTTCCATTCATAGCTGCTGCTCCTGCTGCTCTTGACCTTGTGCCCGGACGTGCACCTCGCAGCCAGTAATAGACGCCGAATAGGTGGGCGCTTAGCGAACACGACTGCAGGGGCCTGCTTGCTGCGCCTGCTTTGAGCAGTGCTGTAGTGTGATGATCCTGCTTCTTGGGAAGATTCTGTAGGCGATGAGGAGAGAATTGATTGGGCAGATTATTTTCCTGCCTTCAAGCAGTACGACATAAGGAAGCTTGTTTTGCCACATAGAAAACCGGATGGGAAACACAAGTGGTCCATGTTTGGTGTTGGTTTTCCTTGAACAGTTGGTGGCATGCATTCACTTTGCATGTTCCCCTCGTGGGAGCACATACTTCCCTGGCATGTCAGCAGGAGAACGTGATTTCTAGTCTGAGCTCCTCTAGCTGCTGGGGCTCCCATCACAGGGCATGAGTGCGGCTGCCCAGTGTCCAGTCAGGAGACGCTTCGAGGCTAATAAGCTGTTGTCATCACTGTTGGTTTGCAAATGAAGTTGTTGCCAACCGAGCTGTCATTCCAAGATGCCATTCGCCCCAAAAATATGCATTGTGTCTGATACATTTGTCCTACAAGTACAGTGCTTTGTTTGTTTGTTTGTTTGAAACCAGAGAAGGGGGCTGTTGCTGTTTTCATTACCCTTTCTGTTTTACACCTTTCTTTGAGGACTCCCTTTTGAGAAAGGAAGGCTACGCCTGCTGGAGATGCCTCAGCAGACATGGACCACCGTGTTCCAGAAGTGTCAGCCTTTGAACTGGACATTGTCCTGACCCTTTTCTCCTCTCAGTGTTCCTCTTCTTGGGATTCTGCCGCTTGAGTGTGACCATCTCAAACTCAAGACAAGCCTTAGCTTTGGCATTCATAGAAGAATGTTAGAGTGTGCATGCATTTGGGTGCTGTCCCATTCACGGGTCATTTCTTTGGGTTATTTTTGTTCCTAGTCAAGTACCATGATGGGAACATACTATCCTCAGTAAACTGTAAGTTATCAGGGAAAAGGTCTTTGTGTTAGAGCATAATTGATTCAAAGTATCACAGACCATTTTAATGTGAGAAGTGTGTGCATATATTTTTTTTGACCCATTAAATTTTTCTTTTGCTTTATGTAATAGAATCTTGGGTCAGTTGCTTCGGTTCTAAATGGGATGTCAGTGTTGCTTTGTGATCCTGTGGCCCCCCCAGACGAAGCAGAACAATTGTTTTTTTCAGTATTTAATAAAGGATGACATTCATATCTAGCAGTAAATAAGAAAATATGTTTAAAAGCCATTTTACAGGCTAGACTATTTTGGAAATATATCTAGGATTATGCTCTGTAGTCGGCACAAGAGCAAGCAGAAAGCAAGCATGTAAGGGCTGTGGCCCCTGCATCTTTAGATCTCAGGGGTTTATTGCAAGTAGGAACCATCGTGTTCATTGCATTTGAGCCTGGGTACAAGACTGATCTGAGCTAGCCTCTCGTTGCAGCCATCACCCCCTTGTTAGAACATTCTCTCTCTTTCTTCAAGAAATACATAAAGGTAATTTTTTTTTAAAGCATCTTGGCAACCCTTACTCAGACTCTTAATGAGCCTCACCTTGGTTTTCATCCGCAGATGAAACCATAAATATCAAAGTAGAAACTTAAAATTAAATGTGAGGTAAACCAAGGAAAGTAATTTTCACTGTTACTTATTCCTCTTGTGTGAAATTGGCTCATTTTCTAGATAAAAAAATAGATGCTAGGAAAGGAAGCTGCTTGAGAACTCGGGGGGGGGAGAATTATTCTTATTAAATTTGGCAAATGGATTTTTACACTTTGTAATATATAATTCTTCATTCCTACAAGTTCTAATGATTCGTTTGGCCTTTCTTCATTGAAATGATATGATATCAATTGATTTCAGCTTTTTGAGAACTTGTAGGATGAGACATGGTGTTAGGTTTGTGCAAAAATTCTTAAACTTCAAGTTCTTAATGTAGAAAATTTCCTTTGGGTCGTTAGTAATATCTCACAGGTATAATTTTTATTACAAATTTGGTCTTCATTAAAGCTATTTTAAACTTGTTCCAGATGACACAGTTCTCTCCAAGTAAGTCAATTTTAAAATAGATTTTTGTTATTAACTTGCTAAAAAAAAAAAAAACTAATGTCAAGGAATCCCACATTTCTATTTCTACCAATTAGACTTCTCTATTAGGAAGTCTTAATGTACAGGCCAACCATTTTGGTTTATTGGCTGAGTACTTTTCTAAATGTATTTAAACAACACTTAGCTCTGTTCGTTAAATTAAGATTATTAACTAAACAAAAAATATGCTAAAAGAACTTAGAGGTTCACCAAACAGGTAGAAACTACACATCAGTTTTCTTTCTGTAAGTCAGATGGTGCCAGGTAAGTATCCTCACTCAAGAAGGCGTTTAGTAAAGCGTGGCTGTATTTCTGCTGGGACTTGGTGAGTTGGATCCTGCTGTTGCTTACAAACTCCAATGGTGATTCTTTCCTTTTCACAGTGCTCCAGCTGAGGCTGCAGCAGAGGAGGACAAGGGAGCAACTGGTGGACCAGGGCATCATGCCACGTAAGAGTTCAGCGTCGCCGCCCCCCCCCCCAGGGTGGTGTAACAAAGTGCACATGTCCGAGGAGAGCCTGCAGCACACCCTGCTGAGCTGTGTCCATTGAGTGCATGTCCGATTACCAAATGAGCTGATAAGGAAAAGCAGGCGTCAACATTGCCAGCCTAAGAGAATCATCTCCAATACATTCTGAAAACCAGATGCAGCTTGAAAGATGGACCCAAATTCCCTGTCACATAAAGAAAACTGGGAAACTGGGTTAAGATCAGGTCTTACTTCATGTGTGCACATTTGTTTTAGTTTTGAAATAATGAAAGTGATCTCTACATAAAGGTCCAACTTGCAAAAGTAGGATAATAAAATTAATTCAAAAGCCTTGTTCTGCTTTTATTCAAAATAATTATCTTTGATTCAATATAGTGTGTGGTCTGTAATGAAGTACATTTCAGTTATAGGACTAATAAGCATTCTACTTAAAATTAATAAACCCTTTCTTGCCTAAGTACACCTAATTTCCAAGTATGTTGATGCTGCCTTCCTTCATTTTTTAAGAGTTGCTGAATTTTAGAACATTCGCCCATTGTCTTCTTACCTTTACTCACTAAATTTGGAGATGATTTTATATTTTAGAGGGGAAGACTGTCTTGCTAATATGAATGTTTAAAAGTTTTTAGAGAACAAATTTCTCTAAAAAGTAACTTATTTGGCTTTAAAAGACTAAAGAGAAATTACAAAACATACTTATGTTTCCCTGTCTTCTGACTCACTAATACTACCTTTCTTTGGTTCATAGAATAATTTTTCTCTGCAGTAGATATTTTTTCCAGTAAAACTTTTTTTTCTTCTGGACTACTCTTAATTATCTAAATATTTATATCTAGTATTATGATAGACATAAAAGCTGGTTTGATCATCTGCCAGATTTGTCTACCACTACATTCCTGATGATGAACCAGTCAGATAGTATCAAATCAGGATTTTTAAGACACCACCACTAGTCCACTGTTGGGAGCTGGTCCCACTCAGACCTGTTTGGGCTGGACTCCTGGGAATCTTTGCAGTGCTTCAAGTACCAGAGCTGAAAATAATTCTGCCAAGAGCCAATAGGCCAAGTTTTAGAGATGACAACCCAAGTAAGCGTAGCCCAAATCCATCCACATTGTCTGACTGCCCAGAGTTATAAGTGGACCTATACACAAGAGGTTTTGCAAAGATAATTGAGAGAAATACTGTGGTAAGTGATGTTTTAGCAAAACACTGCTTTCCTGACTCTGAGATTCTGGAATATTTAAAGTATTAATAGTTAACGTAGTAAAGAAGCACTATGTCTTTAGAGTAAGTTGTATTGCGATACAATAGAAAAGGCATGAAACTTTCTAATTCACAATTCTAGATTTAAATTCTACTTTGACCACAGTTTAGTTTTATGATTTCAAGAATTCATTTACCCGCTTCGAGCCTTCTATCTGCACTGGGGCTAATACCTAGCTTGCACGGCCGTTGTGATGATTGACAGCCATGTAACCGTGATGGACCATAGCACATGGGGCTAGGACCGTGCGGGGTCACAGTAAATGGTAACTCAGCTCTGCTAGATGTGAAGTGCAGAGTGCCCTCATGTTCAAGATTGGATCACCCCTAGGTTAAATGTCCTGAGGACATTTGGGCTTTTCCAGCATCTTTATAGGGCCACTGAGAGCAAAGACCTGTCAAGGAATCAACACACAGTTCCCGTGGTGATGATAATTGGGCCCAACTATTGGCTTCCACCGTGTGACCTGGCATTCGCATTGTCATTGTGTGTACAGCTGTTTTAAATGTACACGTGTTTTGTTTGTGGAGACATAGTCTTAATTCTTAAACATTTGAGGTTTCCAATTTCACACATCTGCTAAAGGAACTAGTAATAAACAGAACTGTAGATACAAACTAGTAAGATTAGGTGGGGACATCGACATAATGTACCTAACGTTTGACTGAAATATTAACGCCTCTGTCTCTACTCCCAAAATGATTCCTGTTCTTCTCACAGCATTGAAGAGCCCAGCTGCATTCCATGAGCAGATAAAAAGCTTGGAACGAGCCAGAGTAAGAAATTTCAGTTTCAAATGTTCCACTTCTCCGCTTCTCTCTTTCATTTTAAAGTACCTGTGGGCAAGTAGCAGTCTTGACTCCAAATATTGTGAGCAGGGAAAATGCTGTGTATTTTCAGGACACATGATGTGTAAAGTAATATATTCCAGGGTAGTTTTATCTCGGACGTTTGTAAAAATGCATGACGTTCAAATTTTATTCTTTTAAAACTTACAACTAGTTCTGTACGTAAAGGACAGATCACACCTCATTCTGTTGCTTTCGGGGCATACCAACAGTTTGTGGAGCAGCAGTGGAGTAGTTCTGCCATTTGTAACCGCTGCAGACCAACAGCCCCGTGATGTCCTGACTCCCCCCACCTTTAGGGAGTTTCTTTACGGGGCCCGTGGTAGCCGGACCTTTGAAGGGCAGGAGGATTTGCTGAATAAAACAGTGTTGCTAGGTTCAACTCTGCTTTACTCTTTAGAGGTCTCCATCCTATTTGTACATCAATTTCATGTTTATTATTTTTCTCTAAAAGGACCCTTATGCACATTTGTTCTTTCTCCTTTAGGGAAAACTTCTGTCATGCAATATGAAAATCAGCATGTTCCAAAAATTCCATAGGAATTTTCCCAGAAAGCAATTATGATCTCTTAGAATCTTACAAAATATAAAACCCATTTGAAAGCCTTATTATTCAAGAGAATATGATCAAAGATATGAATGCACCAACAAACATACATTAGGATTTTAAAGAAATTTGTAATTTAGATGGATTTTTATGTGACTTGAAGTGTAGATGTTTAGATATTTAAATGATCAAAATCCTATGTCCAAATTATGAGCTTTTGCCTTTTCCAAAATGCACTTCACATCCCTGTACAGTTTTGAAGACTGCAGTTTAAAATATGTATTGGATAATAGCTTTTCATAGTGTCATGACTAAAGAGTGTACAATTTATTTAAATGGAGTACCTTGAGAGAAAAATGTAAAACCACAATAAGTCATAAACAATTTATGGCAAGACTTCTTCTCTCTCTTTCTCTCTCTCTTTCAAAGACTGAAAACTTTTTGAAGCATAAGATTCGGAGCCGACCAGATCGTTCTGAACTTGTCAGGATGCACATTTTAGAAGGTAAAATTTTCATATCTGCTTATTTTGCTTCATTTTCTCAAGAAAAGAAGTGAGAATTCCACCACTGCTGTTTTTTCCCACTTAAGTAACTTTTTACCCCACAGGCTGACATCCTTCAAATTGGATGGCAACATGAAGACCCAAAGCTAAAATGCTATGTTAGATACATGGGGAAGGGGGGTTTGAATCCCCAAGTTACCAATTTGTGGACTGACTCGTCCCCCGCCAACTGGAGCCATAGACGTCTCTACCATCTGTTCTGGAAAAACATTTTTGGTCCAGAGGATTTCGTCCTCAGTGAGGAGCCTATGTCCACTGACTGAGTCATGAAGGGTATATTGGCCACAAGTCTTTGCAGCTACCTGAGCCTTATTATGTTCCACACTTGATGTCTTCTGTTTGTTATTACTTACCCACAACAGTTCCGCTTGATCTGACCATTAACATAAATACCATCCATTCGGCCCCCCAGGTTTTCTCCATGGTGTAGCCTCCTCACTTGTGAAGTGATGGTGGGTGGGACAGTTCTGTTCCATCTCTGGTGAGACATGTGGCTCAGGCCAGGATCTTTTTCTCTCTAAGACCATTCTTAAAAGCTGGTTTCCCCACCGTAAGTTCCCAAGTTACTTTTTCTTTTGTTGTTTTGCTTCTCTGACTGATGTATTGATCCAGACCAGAAGCTTGACCCTGTGATAGTCTTGAGTGTGTTCAACCCTGAGATGATACAGAAAGAATCTGAAAATGTCTCAAAGGATCGAGAGGTGGTTCTCAGGTAGAAGGAATATTACATTTGCTCTTCTGGCCTACTGATAGAGTCAATATTAGAATTAGGCTGGCATTGCAAAGTCAACTATTAGACTGTTGCTCAGCATAAGAAGTAATATCCTAAAGGTCAGACATGTCCAAAAATCTTGCGGAAGCAGTCGAGTTGCCCTCATTTGAGGTCGTCATTCATTGGCCGGTGAGCTAGACACCACAGACCCAACAAAGGAGCCAGATGGTTGCCCGCCTGCGTGAGGCTGCCATTCTGGCGGCACAGACACAATAAACAGCAAAACAAATGAATTACAGATTGTCGGACGTGCTCAATAGGCCAGAAACAGGCTGCTTTGATAGGGACTAGGCACAGGCCGACACCACAGTAAGGACATTGTAAAGAAGTTCCAAGGATCAAGTTGGTATTTGTAGCCGGAAGTAGGGTCTTTTCTGCTCCCAAGAATCTATGATTGTGGGACAATGAAGTAGGGTCTCTTCTGCTCCCAAGAATCTATGATTGTGGGACAGTCTTCATATCTGGGATGGGAGGTTTTACTGCTTTCGGTTATGTTCTCAGAAGTCCATTGGACTAAAAGCTTTTCCAGAACTTCAGTGGTAGGGTCGGCACAGCTACCCCCGGTGAGGGGCAGATGTGCTGGTAAGGAACTGGGCAAGCGGCTGCTTCTGCCCCTGCTGGATCTGTAAAAGACGTTTTTGAAGGAACAATGTTGTCTGTTTCAACTTGCCTTCTAACTGTCACAGGCTTTATTAATAGCATTAAAACCAAGGCAAATACATTTAACTGTCCAAAGGAAACATATTTGCTTTTTTTAAAGAAAAGATAACCCAACATTTAATACCTAACTACGTATATGCATGAACCATAAGTGATATTTTTAGGACATCTGTTCTTGAGTTGGGATTTTTGACGTAAGAAAGAATATATCATTTATAATTTAAAAAATAACTTCAAACCACCTCCCAACTTATTTTAACATTATCCCAATTTTGATTGAATTGGATGTTTGGCAGGGAAAAGCCTGAATTATTTTTCTGAGGGTCAGCTCAAATTCAGCCTGAGTGCCAGGGAGATGAGGAGATGATAATACCAAGAACAGAAACATAACAAAATGCTAGTCTCTCATTATTTGCTTTTAGGATATTCTCATTCCAGACATATTGCTGATATCACTTGGTTGTGTTGATGGGAGAGAGGAGAAAGACTGTCCTACCTAGATCCTAACAAAGCACTGACACATCACCTGAGAGTGAGCTGCCTGATCATCATCTTCTTGCATAAACCACAGCTGTCATACATCATCTCCAGTTTCTACTCAGGGTGGAAAAAACAGCGCAAAGCCACTTGAGAAGCAATCGGAGTTAAAAATCCTAGATTTTATCATTTTCCCCCCAACATTTTAGTTGTTAATTGCTCTAATTTGGTTAATTGCTCTAATTTGATAGCATTTTATTTTTTAATGACTCACCTTCATCAAATCATCCCAACGCATTTAAATTAGTTCCCAAGAAATAATTTTATTTTTGAAGTTTTACCATTTTCCTATAACATTTAGTTCGATTGTGTACTGATGTCAGATAGGAACTGATAGGAACTGTTTTGTAGGCAATCAAGGTTGACTTTAGGTAAGCATATAACTCAACAGATGGAAGGAAAAGTATTTAGATGTACTGGAGAGTAGTCTATAGGCCGCAGGCTTCTGGCCAGCTTTGGGCTTCTTACCGGGGACATTTTACCTCTCAAAAAAAGAATATCAGTGATCCTGAGATTACTTATGAGGCATTTCATTAAAAGACCTTCTTCTATCTACTATATAATTTACGAGGCAGGTAATGGTTAACTCAGACTTTTGGGTTAACACCTCCCCATTTTTTTTTTTTATCAGTTATAAATGTTACTGAGAACAATAATGAAATGTTAATGAGCGGTACCAGCAATGCAAGTCATTGACAGAATTACCCAAATGAACGAGTTATGATATTTACATTAGTTTTGCATGTTGTAAAACTTCATGCATTTATAAGTAGATGAGATGAGCCTTCTTTATGACCATTAGTTACCCTGTAATTGAATGTTTCAAAGTTACATATTCAGAACTACACCCAGCTTCTTAATTATGATGACAAACTCTGAGACACACAGGGATCAATCTAAGAATATCATCTGTAGCTCTTCCCATTTACTCCTTCAGAGAAGCTCATAACCTAGGTAAGATCCAGTGCCCCTGTTTCTAGGTATTGGCTTAACAGTGCAGCCAGATCTAAAACTGTACTTCTTGAGCCATGGACCATATCTCCCTTATCTCCAGTACCTAATAAATGTCAGTATGACCCTCCTCCCATAAATGAACAAAAGCAGTACCCCAGTTTTTGGCTTCAGTTCATGTTAATTTGAGTCTGAGGACATCATATAGACAATATAAAGTATCCAGGACTAAAAATACATAAATGTATACAAGAGCATTCTTTATGGTCATTTTTTCTTTCCATAAATACATTGAGAACACATAAATAAAAATACTTTTAAGCCAGTTTAAATTAAATTCTGTTGGCCTGAAATAACATTATGGAATAGAGTAGTTCAAGTAATGGTTAAAACTGTGTTTCTTCTTTTAGAGACATTTGCAGAGCCGTCCCTGCAGGCCACTCAGATGAAGTTGAAAAGAGCTCGACTAGCTGATGATCTGAATGAAAAGATTGCTCAAAGACCTGGTCCTATGGAGCTGGTAGAGAAAAACATCCTTCCTGTAGACTCCAGTGTTAAGGAGGCAATTATAGGTAAGACCCTAAAAATTCACTCTTTTCTGGGAGAAAGAGGAACTTCGAAGTTTAAAACAAATTTTATCTAAAGAGTCAGCACCAATCATGAGGGTTGTTTTCTGCATAAAGTAGAAATTGTTTAACACTTGCACCACTTCCCATTATTACTGTTACTTCTTTATGTATGCTAAGACTAATGCCTCTTAACCAGTTAACACAGGAATTCCTCTTGTCACATCTGAGGTTGATGTCCTTAGGTTCCGATTTTATTATGATGTTTTCTAAGTTACCTTTACTACATTGCACTGTTTAATTCCTCTTGTGTTGTTTAAATTTTTATAGACTTTTCAGTTCTGTTTACTTCTAGGAAAGATAAATTGCTTATTCAGTGTTAGTTCAGCAAAGTAAATAGCACATGAATACAGATGTATTTATTAAGAAGGGTGATATCTGTCCATTTTATCCTGATCTTTTCATACTTAGTTACTGATTTTCCAAACACCCCCCCTTCCGCCCTCACACACATATACTCTTTTCCTGCCTAAGTTTTAGCAGGGGAAAAAAAAAATCTGGAATAATACTGCTTACTCAGCAAGCAGTTTTGAAAAGTTAATATCCTACTATAAAAACTATTATAGTTTCCATTTCTTTGGGGATTTGATACTTTGAAATCTTCAACAGTCTGTAGTCAGTGATCCTAAGTAATACATTCAGTGATGATTCCATTCAGTCCCAAAGAAATGGGAGCCCCAAAGGTAAGGCATCAGTATAACAGGGCCTCTCCAAAAAGTAAGATCATCAACAGATGCCAAGTCATGGCCCCATTTTCTCCCACGCCTCTGAATGTTTTTTAACAGTTGTATCCAAATCAGGATCTACACAAGGTCCACACCTTATCTTTATCTCTCACCTTTATCTTTATCTTTATCTGATATCTCTCTTCTTAATCTCCTGCGTGGGTCTTCTTCCTCCTCTCTTTTCCTACAGTGTATCTGTTGGTGAGTAGGCCTTGTGGTCTCTAGCTTGTCCACATACTGGATCTTACTGAATGCATTGGCATTCCCAGTGTCACTAAAAATTTTTCTTGTCTTCTGTACTTCCTGAAATGGGAGTTGGATCCAAACACTTGATCTGATTCAGGTCTGACTTTTTCATCATAGGTAGTGGTGTGGTCTTCCTCTGGGAAGTGCGCTGTGTTCAATTTCTCTCTCTCTCTCTCTCTTTCTCTCTCTCTCTCTCTCTCTCTCTCTCTCTCTCTCTCTTTATTTCTCTTTCTCTTTTTAACTAGCTTCTTCTGTTCTTATAATAAACAATGTTTCTCCTTCTTAATCATTTTAAGCTTGGTATTCCAAGGCCAAGATAAGTTGAAAATCGTTTCTTTCTTTAGGCGTTGGGAAGGAGGACTATCCTCAGACTCAGGGCGATTTCTCATTTGACGAAGACAGCAGTGATGCCTTGTCTCCAGACCAGCCGGCCAGCCAGGAGTCACAGGGGTCAGCCGCGTCCCCGAGTGAGCCAAAAGTTAGCGAATCTCCGTCTCCTGTGACCACAAGCACTCCAGCCCAGGTAGCGCCTTTCTTGTTTCTCTCTCCAAACAGAGACAGTGGCTTGTTTTTTTGTATATTAAGGTAACTACATTTCTTCTTCCAGAAGAAAAGCCAGAAGTGTGGGAAAATAGAGATTTTTTTCACCTGTGATACAGACACTGTTAACATTCTTCAGTGGATTCTTGGATTTTATGTCTGTTCTGTATCCACATTTTTTTTTTTTAATGTTACAAATGGTTGTGTAGTTTGCACCTTAAAGATTTTCTCGTAACTACTGTTGGGGATATAATTCACATACTATAAAATATACCCCCCACCTTTTTTTCCTGCCATCTTAACCATTTTTAAGTGGGCGGCTCAGTTGTGTTAAGTACACTCGTGTTGGTGTGCAACACACCTCCAGAACCTTTTGTCCTGCAAAACCGAAACTGTACCCATTAGACAGCAGCCCCCAGCCCCTTCCTTCGGGCCCTGGCAGTCATAGTCCCACTTCCATTTCTAAAAATTTGACTGCTTTAGGGTGGGGGAATGGGTGAACTAAGTGATGGGTATGAAAGAGGACAGCATGAGCACTGAGTCAAGTGTAGAATTGCCGAAGCCAATATTGTGCCCCTGAAACTAATATAATATTGCCTGTTAACTACTGGAATTTAGGTAGATACATATACACATCCATGTGAATTTGACTACTTTAGATATTTCATATAAACAGAATCGTACAATATTTGCCTTTGTGTGATCGGCTTATGTCACTTAAAGTCTTCAAGGTTTGTTCATGTTGTAGGTTGTGACAGGATCTCCTTCAGTTTTAAGGCTGAATAATCCTCTTATTGTTATGATATACCGTGTGCTTATCTATTTGCCAGTGGATAATGGGTTGGTCCCATGTCTTGGCTGTTGTGAATAATGGTGCTGGGTGCATGGGTTTGGAAATACCTCCTCAAGACTCTGCTTTCAGTTTTTGGGTCATAAACGTAGAAGTGGAATTGATTGATATCTTATGGGAATTCTATTTGTAATTTATTACGGAACCTCCATACCGTTCCCCATGGTATGGAGAACGTCACAGTCCCCCCCGCAGCACGCACATTGTGGTATGAGGCGGGATCTCATTGTGGTCTGCTGTTTTGTTGTTTTTTAATTTTATTTATATGACAGAGAGAAACACAGCTAGAGAGGGAACACAAGCAGGGGGAGTGAGAGAGGGAGACAGGCTTTCCACCGAGCAGGGAGCCCAATGTGGGACTCGATCCCGGGTCTCCAGGACCATGACCTGAGCCGAAGGCAGACGCTTAAGGACCAGGCCACTCAGGCGCCCCTCTCATCGTGGTTTTGATTTGCCTTTCTCTAATGATTAGTGCTGTTAAGCATCATTTCGTGTTTGCTGGCCTTTTGTCTGTCATTGCTGGAGATGACATCTATTTGAGTCCTTTGCCATCTTTAATCAAATTAGTTGTTTTTCTGCTGTTAAGTTGTACAAGTTCTCTGTATATTCTGGATAGTAACCTCTTTTTAGATATATGAGAGCAAACATTTTTTTCCCATTCTTTGTGTTGCCTTTTTCCTCTACTGACTGTGTCCTTTGAGGCACAGAAGTTTTTAAGTTTGATAGAGTGCCATGTGTCTGTTTTGGGCTTGTTACCTGGGCTTTAGGTAGTCTACCAAGAACATATGACCAATCCAGTGCCATGAAGCTTTTTCTCTATGTTTTCTTCTACGATTTTTATAGTCTTGGGCCTTACATTTAGGTCTTCACTCCATGTTAATTTTCGTATATGGTATAAGAGAAGGATCCATCTTCCTTCTTTTGCATGTGGATATACAATTTTCCCAGCATCATTTACTGAAAAGACTGACCGTCCCCCTTGGCACTTCTGTTGAGGATCACTTGACCATATACATGATAATTGAAGGACTGAATTCTGTTGCATTGGCGTATATGTTTATCTTTATGCTAGGACCACACTGTTTTGATTACAGTGTAGTAAATTTTGAAATCAGGAAGTGTGAGACCTCCAACTTTATTTTTTTTTCAGGATTGTTTTTGGCTACTTGGGGGTCCCTGGAGATTCCATATGAATATTAGTGTGGATTTTTCTTATTTCTATAAAAAATGACACTGTCAGGGCGCCTGGGTGGCTCAGTGGATTAAAGCCTCTGCCTTCAGCTCAGGTCATGATCTCAAGGTCCTGGGATCCAGCCCTGCATTGGGCTCTCTGCTCAGCAGGGAGCCTGCTTCCTCCTCTCTCTCTGCCTGCCTCTCTGCCTACTTGGGATCTCTCTCTCTGTCAAATAAATAAAATCTTAAAAAAAAAATGGCACTGTGAAAATTCACCCATTTGAAATGTCTAATTCAGTGGTTATTGGCATATTCACAGAGCTGTGCAGCTATCAGCACTCTCTGATTCCCAGAACATTTTCACTGTCCCAAAAAAGAAGCTCATACCTATTAGCAATCATTGCCTGGTATCCCCTCCACCAGCCCTAGGCCACCATCAGTCTCCTTTCTGTCTCTGGATTTGCCTATTCTGGACATTTTATATAAATGGAATCATACGGTATGTGATCTTTAGTGACTGGCTTCTCTTATTAGTATGTTTTTAAGGTTCATCCATGTTAGAGCCTGTCTTAGCACATCATTCTTCATTAGCACTGAATAATAGTCCACTGATAATACCATATCTTGTGTATCTGCTCATCACTCAGTGGACATTTGGTTTAGGCCTGTGGCTGTGATGTAGTCACGCGTCATACTCCCGAGCTCTGTGTGGCTGCCACAAATAGTGGTGTTTTGAATGATTGTAGACAAGTTTATGTGGACCTGGTTTTTAGTTCTCTTGGGTATTTACCTAGGAATGGACCTGCTGGGTCATGCAGGAGCTCATGTCTAAATCACTATTTTATACCTTAATCATAATCCTAATAGTGTTCCTTGTCAATAAGTACACATGAATCTCATTTTTAATAGCCGGTAGCTAAGTTCATCTTTAACCAATTACATATTGTGGGTTGTCTCGACTTGTCTCTTATTTTTCAGTCTTAGAAACACACTAAAAGCCCCTGTTTTATTCTCAAATATTTGCTGCACATGTTTCTGTATATACATCGTTGGGCACTTGTCTGATTATTTCTTTGGATAATTACCAGATTTTGGTATGGATTTGGGCCTTTTGTTAGGTAAAAGGTAGACACCTGAACTCTCCTCCAGGAAGGTAATATGGGTTTCCAGAGTTACTATTTCTCTCCCACAAACAGATAATATCATTCCTTTAAACCTTGCCACACTGTTTGAGATTTGAAAGTTTTGGGGTTTTTTTTAAAGTTTTTTTTTTTTTTTAAGATTTTATTTATTTGACAGAGAGAGAGATCACAGGCAGACAGAGAGGAGGAAGCAGGCTCCTTGCTGAGCAGAGAGCCCAATGCAGGCCTCAATCCCAGGACCCTGAGATCATAACCTGAGCTGAAGGCAGAGGCTTTAACCCACTGAGCCACCCAGGTACCCAAGATTTGAAAGTTTTATTTTTATTTATTTATTTTTTTTAAAGATTTTATTTATTTGACAGAGAGAAACACAGCCAGAGAGGGAACACAAGCAGGGGGAGTGAGAGAGGGAGAAGCAGGCTTCCCGCCGAGCAGGGAGCCCGATGTGGGGCTCGATCCCAGGACTCCGGGATCATGACCTGAGCCGAAGGCAGTCGCTTAACCAACTGAGCCACCCAGGCGCCCCGAGATTTGAAAGTTTTAATTGGCTTCTTGATTTTGGTTAGATGATTCCATTCGACAGATACTTACTAAGTACCTATTATGTGTGAGATTGTGTTAGGAACTGAAAATCTAGTGCATGCAAAGGAATCTGACAAGTATTTTTTGATAATTGCATTGGAAATTCCCATTTCTTATTTTTTACTGAGTGTCCCTGTTTCTTTCGGTTATAGAAGAACTCTTATACTAGTTTCTTTTTCATCTCCTTATAGTGTTTTTGCCTTACTGAAATTTTAATACTATTGGATTATCTTACAGTCAGAGCTATTGAACTACTTAATGGAGTTGGTTAAGTTCAGTGGAAAATCTTCTTGTTAAAGCCAGGCATCATAGAATTTCTGAGTTGGGAAGGCCTTTAGCAATTATCTGGCCTAACCCTTACACGAGACGAGGCCTGGGTTCAGAGAGTACAGAAATTTGGGGATTCAAAATGTTTGTATATATTCTTGCAGCATTTCTTCTCATTCATGAATATCTGTTGGGTAGGGAGGGACTAGGTCTGTCTCTCAGCACTTGTTCATCATTGCCCTTCCCACCATGATCTGAAATACATTAATTTATTTGCTAATTATATCTGTGCCTCCAACTAAATGAAGTGTGAGCCCATGACGGGAGGGACTTTTGACTCTTGGAGGACATGAGCTCCTTTAGACTGGGGTGTGTGTGTGTGTGTGTGTGTGTGTGTGTGTGTGTCTGTCTGTCTGTCTGTCTGTCTTTCTGTCTGTCTTCAACATCTAGCCCAGGCCCTTGGTGTAGAAAGAGTATTACATGGTTCAGCGTGACAGGCACTGACCGGTGCCAGGCCGGTAGAAGCCATCCGTGTTTGCGTTCTTCCACTTGTCTGAAGAGCCTCTCCCGCTGGGCCTCATCAGAGGTTGTGTGGGTAGCTAAGTTCATATTCTCCCGTCAGAGTTTCAGGGCAAGAGTGATTGGCCACCTGGCTTGGCTGGAACCTTGTCTGGAAGAAGGTGGGGTTAGCGACCTGCCCATGGTCCAGCTCGAAGCCAGCAGAAAGGGAGAGCCCAGGAGACCGGCCCTTACTGTATTCTCACATACTTGCTGCATCCTGGTTTTGAGCTTCAAAAAAGGGGCTAAAAGAATGTCTAGTATGGAGGTAAATACCATCAAAAAACAGTTCTACTTTGCCATTTCGGTTATTGGTTCTCTGAGTAGGTCAGGATACTAGGTAGGCCTCAGCGTCGCCTTAGCTTTCAGCTACACGGGATTTTCGTGCCGTCAGCCATCTTCCCTGGTAATGGCATCATGGCAGTTCCACCCCTGTTGGGGGAAGTTGGCGTCTTCCCTTTCCCTGCCTCGCTTGGAGTAGGTCTTCACTTTGCTCTTGACACTTGGTCACCAGCTAAGTTTGTGAGGGAGAAGCTTTAACCGGAGGGAGTCCCAGCCAGTGGGCTGACCCTCCCAAAGTCCTTCGAGGAAAACGGGAGTAGCCATGTTTCTTGATGAGTAAACATGGTCTGTTTATTGCCAGTGCCACGCACACTAAGCCCTGGGTCATTCCGGAACTGAAACGCCAGTCTCCCTTACAGCGGTGTTGCTAGAGCCCAGGTTCCATCTGCTACGGGCAGACCCCCGGCAGTCTGCTCTGTATCTGTCGGCTCGGCCTACCACAAAGACCCACTGCCGCGCGTGGCCCACTGCCACTGACACAGTCAGGGAATAGAACCTAGAGCCTAGCGAGAGCCGGCTTGCCTCAGTTTACCTGGTTCGTAATGTCTATACCATATACCTTGAGACCTTCTTTAATTGTCCTTTATAAAATTCCCTTGTACTAAGTGTTTAGTATTTTAAGTGAGAAATCTGACAAAAATTCTCGTTGTTAAACTTTTTTTCATGCAATTAAAGCACATCTCCCCATTAACTCTGCTGTGTTGATGTAGAAGAAAGAGGATCCTTGCAGAAGATTACAAGTACATTGTAGGTTTTTGATTTTTGGTCTTATTATCTAAGCATAGGCCAACTTTGTGATGCCTGTAAAGTCTTGGGAATTTGTTTGTCATCTAGAAGTGATAATTAGAGTTTGGTTACATTTTGTACTTTAATTATTTTCACTGTTATCTAGTGTTTGTTTAGTGAGTTTGTGCAGGCATCTCACTTCATACGTATAAAATATATTTAATATAATCACTTTCTCATTTGTAGTTCAAGGGGAAAATAGCTGAAAACTGTGCTTTTCCTGAGACATTGAGTTTCCAAAGGGCTGGATATCCCCTCATTTTATCTTACTGACCTCATCCTGACCATGCAGGGCCCAGCAAATAGCCAGTGTCTACTGCTTTAATGAATGAAAAACCCTAGGAGGTGATCTCTGCAATTTCTTTTTTCCTGCTTTAGGAAAGCAGGAAAGTCATCCCACCCAAAGTCCATCTCCTCACAATATTAAAACAGCCCATATAAAGACAAGATAACAAAAGAACAGATTCTTAATTTTCCTTCTTTAAAATGAAATTCACTGTATTAGTTATTATAGACTAGTGGTCCTTAAATTGCCTGTAGTGAAAGACTAGTATGTGCTTGATTTTTATGTAGTTTGTTTAATTTCCAACTTATTGTGGGCTAATCTTCTTGCAAAGTACAATGAGATAGTGGGATAGCTAGGCGCCTGGCTTGCTCAGCCACAGAGCATGCGACTCTTGATCTCGGGGTTGAGAGTTTGAGCCCCACATTGGGTGCAGAGATTACTTAAATTAAAAAAAAAGAAAAAGAAAAAGAAAAAAGAGTACTGGCATCAAATTTCCACTGCAGGTAGCTATCGGAGGGCCGCAGATCACACTTGGAGTAACTCTGTGACAGATTTCCCTTGGCTTCTTGTTCACCTGAACCAAGGTTTTTCATATGCTGATTAATCATCATTTCGTGCTGCACATTTAATTCCATGGCTTAAACACACTTTTCTAGTTTCCCTGTTCTTTTATATATATATTTGGCCTAATATAAAGTTCAGGGCCAGTGTAAGAAATTTCTTCTTGGTTTTTAAAAGTTACATTTAAAGGGACGCCTGGGTGGCTCCGTGGGATTAAGCAGCTGCCTTGGACTCCCCTTGCTCAGCAGGGAGCCTGCTTCTCCCCCTACCTCTGCCCCTCCCCCCTGCTCATGCTCTCCTGCACACTCTCTCTGACATACAAATAAAATCTTTACAAAATTAAAAATAAACAAAAGCTATATATACAGATAATTACTTAAGAGAAAATTAGGCTCAAGATACCTTTCTGGCTGGCTTTATTCCAAAATGTGTTGTGACATCTTGTCTCCTGAATTCTTTTTCTGAACATACAGATAAATACCAGAGGATTGAGTCCTATAGGAAGTATTCATATAAAAGATATATTCCTTACTGGGGCGCCTGGGTGGCTCAGTTGGTTAAACCACTGCCTTCGGCTCAGGTCATGATCCGGGAGACTGCGGATCGAGTCCCACATCGGGCTCCCTGCTCGTCGGGAAGCCTGCTTCTTCCTCTCTCACTCCCCCTGCTTGTGTTCCCTCTCTGGCTGTGTTTCTCTGTCAAATACATAAAATCTTTAACAAAATAAAAAAATAAAAGATATATTCCCTACCAAAAAAAATTTGCACATAGCATCTTGGTAAAGAGATTTTCCAGGCTCCTCTCTTTCAATCCCAGTGCTAAAATGCTAGTAATCTCCCACTGTGGACTGTATAATACAGTACCGTGTCATTCCTTCAAAACGTACATTTTAACCCCCCCAAAAAATGATTTGAAATACATATTTCTGTGTGGTCTGCTAGAGACTATCACTGCCTTTCCTCAGACTTTTCTCTTTTCAATTCTGATCAAAGTTCAGCTGGAAAGGAATTTGCCAGAACATTAATGGAACACACATCTCATATTGGAGCTCAGTTTATTTTATGCCTAAGCAGTTCTTGAACAGTGGAAAGCTGCTGAAAATTATGAACTGTAGCCACATGTGGGCACCAGGAGCTGTTTCACTGGTGTTTTTAATCCAAAGACTTTTTTTCTCTCCACAATTTCTTAAGCCATTTAATTAATCAAAATGTTAAGCCCCCCACACGCTTACCTGTAAGTGTGACCCACAGGATGTGTGTTTATTTTCACAGTCTGTGCTACAGGGAAAGCCCCTGTACCAAATTGGAAATAGTGCTGGTAGGAAGCCTTGTGGGTCAGTTACCCAGTGTACTTAGTAAAGATGAGCTTAGGGGAACATGGAGTACTTTTTTCCCATTGTATCTAGTGGCCTTCAGGTAGATGACCTTTTCCAAATAATATAGAAACTTTGGATTTAAGCAAACGAAGAGGACGAGCAAGGTCTAACAGGCAAGCCATGTACATGTACATTACATAATTAATATTAGACTAAGTTTTATCACAAATGCTTATCAATAAAGCCCTGAATTAGGACATCCAAGGTACTGGCTACAACTTCAGTCTAGCTCCCTATAACTTACATACCAAGAGGAGGCTGTTGCTGTTAACACTTCGATTTTGAGCTGGCTTCCAGCATTAACTATGAGGTGGTGCCCCATCCTAGTTCCTAATTCCATTCTCCCGGGACCAGTAGGAAAGGGCCTGAAGTGTACATTCGACAGAACAGGCCTTTCCTGTTTGTTTATAAATAAATCAAGGTTTACTGAATATTAACTGATTTGAGGGATAAAAAATACAAGTCTCTGGGGGGGGCGCCTGGGTGGCTCAGTTGGTTAAGCGACTGCCTTCGGCTCAGGTCATGACCCCGGAGACCCGGGATCGAGTCCCACATCGAGCTCCCTGCTTGGCGGGAAGCCTGCTTCTCCCTCTCTCACCCCCTTGCTTGTGTTCCCCCTCTGGCTGTGTTTCTCTCTGTCAAATAAATAGATAGAATCTTTAAAAAAGATTAAAGTAGGTGGGTGGCTCAGTTGTTAAGCATCTGCCTTTGGCTCAGGTCATGATCCCGGGGTGCTGAGATCAAGGCCCACATCAGGCTCCCTGCTTGGTGGGAAACCTGTGTCTCCCTCTTCCACTCCCCCTGCTTGTGTTACTGTTATCGCCGTCTCTCTCTGTGTCAAATAAATAAAGGAAGAAAGTCTTTAAAAAAAAAAATACTGGTCAACATGTGCTGAGCACTCCTTTGGGCCTAGCACTGAGCCACTTACTTGACGTGTGTTCCCCAGGGCAGGGCACATGTCATCAAGAGAGCATCTGTCTGGCCTGTGCAGGGTTCGAAGTAATGACTTTGCTCTTGTTAAGCCAACAGTTTGAGATTCTTCCTAAGACCCTTTTCCAGCACAGCATCCTTTCATCCTCTTATGACTCATCATGGCAACTGTTATTTGTATTCTTTAACAAATACATACATAACATTATTTCCTCAACCATACAGTCTACGCAAGTACCATAAGTCAGTTACCAAAAATGAATAACAGCAATTCCAATACGTACTTTGCTTCCACATTCTGACCCCTAAGAGTCACTTTGAGACCTATCATTGTCACTTAGACCTAATCCTAAGACCTGAAACTATAAAGTTCTTAGAAGAAGACACAGGGAAAGCTTTATGACACTGGATTTGGTGATGATTTCTTGGATATGACACCAGGGCAACAAAGGAAAAAAAATAATTGTGCTTTATCAAAATGAAAGTCTTCTATGCATCAGAGGGCACTATCAAAAGAGTGAAAAGCAGCCCATGGAATGGGAGAAAATATCTGCAGATCACATATCTGATAAGGGGTTAATACCTAGAATATATATATACACAATTCCCCCAACTCAACAGATAAATAACCCAATTTAAAAATGGGTAAAAGACTACAATAGACATTTCTCAAAAGAAGATAAGGGCACCTTGGTGGCTCAGTTGGTTAAGCATCTGCCTTCAGCTCAGGTCATGGCCCCGGGGTCCTGGAAATGAACCCCATATTGAACCCCCCCCCAATTGAACCCCCTCAGCGGCAACTTTGCTTCTGCCTCTGCACCCCCCCACTCATGCTTATTCTCCCTCTCTCTCACCCTCTCCATCTCTCTCAGTCTCTCTCTCTCAAATAAAAGTCTTTAAAAAAAGAAAAGGAAAAAAGATAAACAAGGGGTGCCTGGGTGGCTCAGTCAGTTAAATGTCTGACTCTTGATTTTAGCTCAGGTCATGATCTCAGGGTCATGTGATAGAGGCCTGCATTGGGCTTCACACCAAGTGTGGAAGCCTGCTTAAGATTCTCTCTCCCTCTGCCCCTTCCCCCTTAGAAAAGAAAAAGAGAGAGGCGCCCGGTGGCTCAGTTGGTTAAGTGACTGCCTTCGGCTCAGGTCATGATCCTGGAGACCTGGGATCGAGTCCCACATCAGGCTCCCTGCTCGGCAGGAAGCCTGCTTTTCCCTCTCTCGCTCCCCCTGCTTTTGTTCCCTCTCTGGCTGTGTTTCTCTCTGTCAAATAAATAAAATCTTTAAAAAAGAAAAAAGAGAGAGAGGGAAAGGAAAGGAGGGAGGAAGAAAGGAAGTGAGAAAAGAAAGATAGAAAAGAAAAGAAAGAAAGGCTAGTAACCACATGAAAAGATGTTAATAGCACGAATCACTAGAGAAATGCAAACCAAAACCACAGTGAGATACCACCTCATACCATTAGAACGGCTACCATCCAAGGAACAAAATTAATAAGCATTGGTAAGGATGTGAAGAAATTGGAATCTTTCTACCTTCTTGGTAGGATTGTGAAATGGTACAATTACTACAGGGAATGGTGTGGTACTTCTCTCAAAAAGGTAAAACTAGAGGGGCACCTGGATGGCTCAGTCAGTTGGGTGTCTGCCTTCGGGTTGGGTCGTGATCCCAGGGTCCTGGGATCCAGCCCCATGTCGGGCTCCTTACTTAGGGGGGAATCTGCTTCTCCCTCTCCCTCTGCTTCCTGCTCTGCCTAGTTGTGCTCTCTCTCTGTCAAATGAATAAATAAAATCTTAAAAAAAAAAAAAAAAAAAAGCTAAAACTGGAATTACCATGTAACCCATTACCACACGTGTATGCGTCCAAGTGTTGACAGCAGGGACCAGAGCCGGTGTGTGGACAGCCATGTTCAGAGCAGTGTTACACATGACAGCCAGCCCTTGTGTCCACTGACAAGTGAATGGCTAAACAAAACGTGGTATATCCATGTGATAGAATATTATTCAGCCTTAACAGAGAAGGAGATTCTGACCCACACTACAACATGGATGCACCTTGAGGACATCACGCCAAGTGAAATAAGCCAAACACCAGGATGACATGCGGTCCCATGAGTATGAGCCACCCAGACTAGTCAGACTCATACAGAGGGTCCAGAGTGCTTGCCAGGGGCTGCTGGGAGGGCAGGATGGGGAATCGTTGCTTAATGGATAGAGAGCCTCAGTTTGGGAAGATGAAGAAGTTCTGGAGATGGATGTTGGTGATAGTCACAGAACACTGGAAAGGTGCGTAATGCCGTAGAACTGTATGCTTTGAAATGGTCTAAGTGGTAACTTTTATGTTAAATATATTTTACCACAGTTTTTTTTAAATAATGGATTTTTTAAAATGAGGGACACATGCAAATCCTCACTACTAATCAGGTCATCAAGTACCAGCTAAATGGCCACCAGATGTTGTGCCAAAACTGCTTGTACTAAAAATTAAATGCCTAAATTTTTAACTCTGTATTACATAAATGTGGTCAGTGCTAAGTGATGGATTTTAACGGAATTAGATTTTACATAAAAGATCCATCCGTTAAATATACAAAGCATGTGTTTTTGATTAGTATTCAACTCACTCAGAGTAGTATTCATTCTATTTGTCTGGGGTTTGGAATATGGAAAC
Organism: Spilogale gracilis; assembly: GCA_004023965.1. NCBI lineage: Eukaryota > Metazoa > Chordata > Mammalia > Carnivora > Mephitidae > Spilogale > Spilogale gracilis. The sequence continues at coordinate 45 of PITA01016968.1, read as the reverse complement.
AGTATTTAAAGAATAATTGTGTTTTGAATTTATTTGCATATTCTC
>PITA01016967.1:28071-44921 GCA_004023965.1 Spilogale gracilis | reverse complement strand
ACATGCATGACCTTTCTGAGGGAAGTGCTCCAGAAATCCTCTCAGTTAATGATGGAGAGCTCAAGATAATGACAGATGAAGAGGTGAGGTAGCAGAGGTGAGCAATGAATTTTCAAGTACACAGACACATAGTTATAAATACAGACATTGATAGTTGAGCTTAAATGTTAGCAGTAGACTGGTAATTTGTGCTTTAGGGTTTTTTTTTGGGTTTTTTTGTTTTTTTTTTGACAGAGAGAAACACAGCCAGAGAGGGAACACAAGAAGGGGGAGTGAGAGAGGGAGAAGCAGGCTTCCCGCCGAGCAGGGAGCCTGATGCGGGACTCGATCCTGGGTCTCCAGGATCATGACCTGAGCCGAAGGCAGCCACTTAACCAACTGAGCCATCCAAGCGCCCCTGTGCTTTAGGTATTAAATAAGGATTCTTTTTAATTTTTTTTTTTAAGATTTTTTATTTATTTGACAGAGAGAAACACAGCCAGAGAGGGAACACAAGCAGGGGGAGTGAGAGAGGGAGAAGCAGGCTTCCCACCGAGCAGGAAGCCTGATGTGGGACTCAATCCCAGGTCTCCAGGATCATGACCTGAGCCGAAGGCAGTTGCTTAACCAACTGAGCCACCCAGGCGCCCCTAAATAAGGATTCTTTTGCATAAGTGATTAACTTTAATGAAAAACCGAATAATAGAACAAAAAATTGTAAGCTATCTTAGCAAAACTCTAAGAGTGAGGAAGTTCAGAGCATTCTAGAGTGGTAATCTTCTGGGGGCTTGTGAAAGAGTGGGCCAGTAAACTACTTGATGAAGGAGTAGGATTATGACCCGGCACTAAATTTAAGAAAAAGATGATAAACACCGGCAGGTTTACAAAGAGGGGGAAGGTAATAAAGAGAAACTTGACCAAACCCACAGAAGTTAAAAACAAAACAAAACAAAACAAAACAAAACAAACAAGGGGCACCTGGGTGGCTCAGTGGGTTAAGCCTCTGCTTTCAGCTCAGGTCATGATCTCAGGGTCTTGGGATTGAGCCCCACATCAGGCTCTCTGCTCAGCAGGGAACCTGCTGCCTCCCTGCCCCCTGCCTGCCTCTCTGCCTACCTGTGATCTCTCTGTAAAATAAATACATAAAATCTTAAAAAAAAAAAAGGAAAACATTAATGAAAAAATAAATAGGAAATGTAAAACAAGGTAGAAAGGAAAAAGTATATGGATTAATGCAATAAACAGGAACACACTGAGTTAACATTACGACAGAACTTGTCAGACTAAGTTACCTTCTAAGATCCACTATAAGCAGAAAAATCTGCTATGAGCAATTTATAAGAAAGACACATAAAACAAAAGTGAAAAAATACTGCAAATAAATAGATGGACAAAAAGAATTTGAGGCAAATGCAAACAGAAAACATGATTAAGGGGGCGCCTGGGTGGCTCAGTTGGTTAAACGACTGCTTTCGGCTCAGGTCATGATCCTGGAGACCCGGGATTGAGTCCCACATCGGGCTTCCTGCTTGGCGGGAAGCCTGCTTCTCCCTCTTTCAGTCCCTCTCTAGCTGTGTCTCTCTCTGTCAAATAAATAAATAAAATCTTTAAAAGAAAAAAAAAGAAAAAAGAAGAAAAAAAAGAAAACATAATTAAGTGTGGGTGTTGTGACAATTCTGACAATGTTTATTTCTTGGTTTGGATGACGGTGGCTGGGGTATTTTAATATTAGGTTAAAATGTCCATTTTGCTATGAATGTTTATGCATTTGGATGATATTTCCTAGCTGCAATAGGCAGAATCATCGCCCTTGCTCTAATTCCTAGAATTCTTATGCCCCAAAGCTCAGAGCCAATGACAGTGTTACTTCACAGGCAGAAGGGACTTTGCAGATGTGATTAAGTTAAAGACCTTGAGATGGGAAGATTATCCTGGATTATCCCAGCAGCCCAGTGTAATCAATCACAAGGGTCCTTAAAATCAGACAGCCTTTTCTGGCTACAGATAGAGGGAGATGTGACAGTGGAAGAAGGGTCATGGAGAAGTGACACTGCTGCTCTGAAGTAAGGGGAAGAGGACCATGAGCCAAGGACTGTGGGTGGCTTCTGGAAACTGGAATAGGCAAGGGAGTGGATTCTCCCCCTAGATCCTCAGAAGGAACACAGCCTTGCCCACATCTTGATTTTAGCTCAGTGAGACCCTTGGACTTCTAACCTATAGATTGTAAGGTAATAAATGGTTTTTAAGGCACGGAATTTGTAGTAATGTGTTACAAACAACAAAATACTAATACTACAACAAAAAAAGATTTTAAAAATTTGCCTTCCTGGGGGGCCTGGTGGCTCAGTAGGTTGAATATCTGACTCTTGGTTTTGGCACAGGTCCTGATCTTGGGGTCCTGATATCAAGCCCCACGTTGGGCTCTGCACTCAGCATGGAGTCTGCTTCTCTCCCTCTCTCTCTGTGCCCCTCAGGCGTTCTCTTGCTCTCTCAAATAATCTGAAAAAAATTTGCCTTCCTGTTACAACTTCTGCTTCACCTTCCTTGTCTTCTTAGTATCACTTTTAGATTAATCTGCACTTTTCTCAGGGCCACAGTTTTCTGAGGCAGCAGTCACAGGGGGAGAACAAGAGGAGAAAGCACTGAGCTTGAAGCTAAGGGACCAAAGTTGCAGTTCGAGCTTTGTACTAACTTACTGTGTGAGCCTATTGCTTTCCCTCTCTGAGTCTATAAATTTATTTTAATTGGATTTGTCACTATAAGTTGAACACAGTATTTAGGTAGGCATAAAATCTTTTCCCAATCACAAAGTCTACTTACACAAAATTCTTAAATATGTGGGTTCATTTCTTTTTGTTCAACTTTTAGGCACCTCTGAGGATTTCAGATCCAGTATATACAAATCTCAAGTCATTCTTTGTCATGACCTTGGGACTTGAAGCTGTAAAAATTACAAAGACAGCATGGAGCGCCTGGGTGGCTCAGTTGGTTAAGCAACTGCCTTCAGCTCAGGTCATGATCCCGGAGACCCAGGATCGAGTCCCACATCGGGCTCCCTGCTCAGCAGGAAGCCTGCTTTTTCCTCTCTTGCTCCCTCTGCTTGTGTTCCCTCTCTAGCTGTGTTTCTCTCTGTCAAATAAATAAATAAAATCTTAAAAAAAAAATTAAAAAGACAGCAGACATCTCATAGAATATCCCTCTTAGCATGTTACCTTTCCAAAAATAGAGTATGGAAAAAATGAATCCTAAAACATTTCCAGAAAATAAGGAAGGGTATGTAAAATACCCATTAATAGAGGAACAAGTTTTACATTATTTAAAGTGTCGCTTAATGCCTATTCACTGACTTCCAGTAAAAATTAAAAAATTTTAAAAAAAGGATTTTTTGATGTATCCCATCTAGCTGCTGAGTGCTCATGGTAGAGTCTTACAGACACCTGAGATAGTAATCATGTCCCATGAGACCCATGGAAGTCATGAGGTCCCTAGAGCATCCTTGTTCCAACTTAGAAGTGACATACTCATTCCCAGAAGAGTGAGCCCTGCCCCCAACTCCTGATATGGGTTCTCATGATGCCCCTGTTTCAGTCTATTTTTTCTGGGTCTCGTTTTCAAACTTGCCAAGACGTTAGGTGATCAGCTGGGTAGGCATGATCTAATTAAGCAGCATTTCCAGACACTTCACCAGGTCGCCCATAGGAAGCCACTGTCATTCCGGGCAGGACATCTGTTGGGTGGGCTGCCTAGTGAGTTACAAGATGATGAGTCAGCCTCCCTTGGCCTGGCTCATCGCATGCCTCCAGCATCCTTGGAAGTCATGACAATCAAGTCTGCCCTCATAACTTTCCTAATGCTCGGGCCCAGGACCACCCTGTTGAGATTCCCTGCTATGGAAAGTTGGGTTCAGATGCCAATCCCTAGGCCTATCAGGGATTTGAGAGAGAAGTGGGGTGTCATGACCTTTGGTTCCTTTACCCAGAAGAAGCTGCAGATGTGGACACCCCTCTAATACAAGGGCTTGACTTCTTATCTGGAACTTCTCCCACTCTGGGGGTTGTCAGGCATGTAATCATTTAAATTGAAGAAGGAGTACTGTAATGAGAAGAGGCAGTCTATAAGGGAAGGGAACTGATCTTTATCATAAAGGCGGGTTATGTGCACTGTAGAAAGTTAAGAAATACTGGGACGCCTGGGTGGCTCACTCAGTTAATTGTCTGCCTTCCACTCAGGTCATATCCCAGGGTCCTAGGATCAAGTCCTACATCAGGTTCCTTGCTCAGTTGGGGAGTCTGCTTCTCCCTCTGCCTGCTGCTTCCCCTGCTTATGCTCTCTCAAATAAATAAAATCTTAAAAAGAAAAGTTAAAAAATACAGATAAGCGAAAATAAGAGTAACACTATGGTCATACCACCACCTAGTGATCCCTATTGCTAACTCCTGAAATTGGTCTTTTCTAAGAGCGTGCCATGGGGATGAGCAGAGAACAGAACCGCCATGACCCTGGAAGGAGTGAGCAGAAATGATTCCTCGCCTCTAAATTAGGAGGTAGGATGAAGTGATCATAACAAAACATGACCTCTAGCATATGTGTGTGCACGCGCACATTATATACACCACACACACACACACACACACACACACACACACACAGAGGACTTAGCCCACGGCCTGGCACATTATTAAGACCCAATAAATTGAAACACTGTCATCATCATGTCCTTGTTCCCCACACAGACTCAAGTGTCCCCATCTTTTCCCTGAACTCCAATTTCCCAGTCTAATTGTTGTTCTAGAACTCTAGGCAGAAAATGTCTCCTTAGAGCAGACTGTATGATGCCACCCCTCTTAAGGTAATTCCTTTATGGGAACATAAAGACTCTTTGAGTCTAATTTTGAAATTGAAAACAAAACAAAACAAAACAGGGGCACCTGGGTGGCTCAGTCAGCCTGCCTCACTCAGGCACCTGGGTGGCTCAATCAAAACTCTTGATTTCGACTCAGGTTGTGATCTCAGCGTCATGAGATCAAGCCCTGTGTCGGGCTTCGCTGAGCCCTGAGTGCTGAGTCTACTTGTCCCTCTCTTTCCCACCACTTGCATGTGCATGTTCTGTCTCTCTCTAAATAAATAAACTCCTTAAAAAGCTTTTCCCAACTTTCATTAGGAAGTTGAGAAACAAGAAGGAGGTAAAAAGAGATTCTGCAAATAAGGAAATGGAGCCAGAGAAAGTGAGAGATTCTCTCACTTGCCACATCGTAGTCATCACCTCCCAGGAACCCACTTACATGGCTCTCAACTCTGTATGTTCACTAAAGTGTTAACAGAGCAGGAGACTCAGAAATGGGCATCCAGGTTCCAATCCTGTTGCTCCATCCAGGAGCTGTGTGATCTTGGGCAAATCGCTTGGCTTTCCTAACAATTTGCTTGTCTGTAAAATGGGGATAATTCCTTGGTGGGCCATACCAAAAGAAGAGAGATATTATTAGATATATAATATATATAATATCTAATATATATATAATATCTTAGCCCAATATGGACACGTAACAGTAACTGGGGTTGACGGTCTGGGGATAGGGAGAATTAGTTAGCTCATGCCCGGAGAGGCAGGAGCTAGGGAGGGAAAGAGGCATCCTGAGTGAGAGATCCAGGTCTCAAAGTTTTGAGACTCCTCTTTGGGGAGGAGAGTCTGCCCAGTTCTGCTCCTCAGGTAGCTACGAACTACTTTCCAATATATGTGGAATACTAAAATATTACTGTAAGTCATAGAAGAAATAGTCTGAAGTCAGACTATGTGGACTGAAATCTGCCTTTACTATTTACTGTGGTGCCTTGGACAAGAGACTGAACTTCTCCATGGCTCAGTTTTCTCACCTGTAAAATGGACACAATAATAGTACTTACCTCATAGTTGCTGAAATGATTTTTGTGAGGTCATGCATCTAGAGCTCTTAGAATATTACCTGGAGCAAAGTTAGTTATTTTGTTCTCAATCGTCAAAAATTACTCTTAGATCTAGGCTGTTTGGAGTTAGGGCTGAGATTCACTCAAGGTGAGTAACAACAGGCAGGCCTCTGATTGCCTTTGAAGGAGGACAGGTGTAGTTAACAAGTTTGGGTCCAAGCTGAACTGCACAGCTATGAGATGAGAGGATTGCCTTGCAAAGGGGTTGACAATAGTGTGGCAGGATTTGGATGTTCTGTCTTCTACTTGCTACTTTTTGCTTAAGTTAAGGTTTAAAAATTAAGCTCTCTCTGCCCCGGAGGAAAAGGAAACCAGTTTTATTGGAAATGGGCCATGAGTTTAATGTGCTACTGAAACCCAGAGTGAAAAAGTATGAGGTGGAATAAGAAGGGTTTGAGAGGAGAGGCAGAATCCTTGGTGAAGGTCCCTGGCCTGGAAGAGGCAAGAGGGAGCCCTAGTGTGTGCCCTATGGCTGCGCTCCACAAAGTAGCCAGCCTTGAGAGCGGGTGGCTGCCTGATCTTCCAGAAAACACAGGACCCTGCATATAAGAAGTCTCAGCCGGCCCACAGATTCTGGTGCCCCACACGTGATAAAGGGAAGAAGCCATGAACTTGCAGGGAACACTGTGGGCTTGGATGGTGATTACCAACAGCAATCAAGATGGACCAAAGATTAGAGTCTTCCTAGCACCAACATATACATGTGCTCAAACACACAATCACACACACACCTCGTTATTCAGGCAGTGCCTCTTGGATTCTAGTGTGCCCTTAAGAGAAGAAGAAAGTCCCAAAAGTGGCTGAGATGGGATTTCTGTTTAAACTCACAAATTAAGTTATTTTATAGAAATATGTGAATATTTGTTGGGATACCAAAAACAAGGTAACCAGCCTGGTCCCCACATGTTCTGCTATTTTGGCTAGAATCCTCCCTCAAGCCTGCCCATCCATTCCTCTACCCCCAGTTCAGGTCCAGATTTGATTAAGTAGGTGGTCTTTGGAATTAGACAGACCTAGGTTAAGTCTAGGTTTTTGTCACTAGCTGTGCGACCTTGGACAGGTTATCATACTTAACTTTTCTGCACCTGCTTCTTCATCAGTAGAACAATATGCTTCCTTACAGTAGTTGTGAGGATAGTGAAATGGAATAGTAGGGTGGTTTTCAAACCATGTTCTGGAGAACCTCAAATCAGACAATCAAGTGTTTCCCCAACTTCATTCATGTCCTGTCTTCCCAACTTTTGAACATCTTTGTGTACCACCTCTACTATTGTTTATTTAATCTTGTCCTTTAAAAGTATCAACTCCCTTTTTTATGGAAACAAATTTATTCAAAAAGGAAATTTCGTATCACTAACAGGAAATACCTATCATTCACCCTGGAGTTGTAAAAATAAATACAACAAAACCAAAACAACGTTACTAGCTGGGTATGGTCACCGGCAAAAGCTCTAAGCTAAGGCCAGGACCTTGTTTTAAAAAGATTAACTTGGTCACAAAAGGCCTTATATGACATTATAGGAAATGTTCGTAATAGGCAAATCTATAGAGATGGAAGGTAGATTAGTGATAGTTTAGGGCTGGGGGACAGGAAGGGAGGTTGATTAAATGTTCTATAGTTGACTATAGCCATAGTTGCACAATTCTATGACTATACCAAGAACCACTGAACTATACATTTTACATGGGGAAGGTCGGGGTTTCCTAGGCAGCAGAGCAGCTCCCTCACTGTGACTGACTGAAAGTCAGCCCTCAACACAAGGGTTTGTAATTAAAATTAAATAATAAAATAAAAGAGCAAACTGTATGCTCTGTGAACCCTGTCTTAATAAAGCTATTCCCCTTGAGGAAAATGATGCAAAGGGATGCAAAGACAACTTGACCCAAGCCCACTGTTATTTAGCCAGTTCTGTGACACTCCCTCCCACCCCCATCATCTCGGCTTTCGCCATCTGTGAAAGGTCCTAAGCACTCAGTAGTAGCTACGATTCCCCAAAACACCTGCCAACCAAGTGAGACAAACCCGAATTTAGAGATCTCGCTCCTCAGCCACTGACCTGCATCATGACTCTGGAGAAAATCGCTCTGAGCCTCGCTTTTCTTACTTGTAAATGTGGATAACAGCACCTGCCTCACGAGGTTGTAATAAGGATGACAGGAGATACTCAGGTACGACTCCCCACGCACAGAGCGGTCCTTAGACTCGGCGGCGGCGGCGGCGGCGGCGGCGGGGGCAGCAGCAACGCTCGAAATCAAGAGCTCTGGCTTGGAACCACGCGTCTGCTCGGACTAGAAACGCTGGTGGGAAAGCATGCCTTTGCTCTTCCAAAGTAACTTCGACCTCCTGGGTCTTGGTTTCCTTGACTGTGCAATCGGGAGATGGCGGATTCCAGGGTGCAAGTGACTTGAAGAACCCGACCGGCCTCGGCCAGTCCCGGGATCCAGCAGGGAAGACCGAGGCCCAGAGGGGCTCACACGCCGCCCACGGTCGAATACAGCTAGTCCGGAACTCGAGGACTGGGGGGGGCGGGGACGGGGACACGTCGGCAAGGGACCGAGGCTAGACAACCCCCGGATGCCGCCGCAGCGCGCGCCGAGGCTCAGAGGCACGGTCCTCCACCCAAGCGCCAGCGGCCTACCGAGAAACCGAGACCCGGCTGGCACACCGTACGGCCGCCCACCGCCCTTGCCGAAAGCCCGGGCGCGCGGGCGGGGATCCCCGAGCGCCTCGCGCCGGAAGTCCGCCCGCGGCCGCTCTACGACGGGAGCGCGGCGCTTGGTGCCCTTAACCCCTGCGACGCCGCGGCGCGCTCGCCCGCGCTCGGCCGTAGCGGAGGCACGCGTCCCTCCTTTGTTTCCTCCGAGCTTCACGAAAGGCAGTGACGGGAGAGGGCCTGCGGATCCCATTCTACGGACGAGGCCACTGCAGTCACACAGCAGCTGAACCAGAGCCCAGGCGCGCCATTTGGGGCTGTTCTCATTTACCCCAACCGACTCTCTCGGCCTCCCTTCACTGTATCTTAAAAATCTACAGGTTCAAACCCCAACTGGGGTATTACAGACTACCACGGACTTTTGCTTTTTCTTCGGTGTTTCCTAATTTCCTGGAGTGCCTGTAATCCTACCCGTGATTGTAAAAATTAAAGGTTGGAAATAACTATTATTTTTACAAAAATTTGGTTTACATACAGCTTCTCAGGTGCTCTGCACTTGCTTCCCACTGTTCCTGACATGTTCAAAGATGTTTGACCCAAAGAGGAGGAAAAGATTATTGGCACCATCTTTCAGATGCAGCAACTGAAGTCTAGGCGGGGAAGTGACTTGCCCAAGATGACACAACTTAATACAAATCAGTCGAATATGAAAACCTCCATTCCTGGGGGGGGGGGAGCACAGAGGGCTAGGGTGGCGGGTTATGGAAAAAATTTAAAAAGAAAATTTCCATTCCTATCCTATCCTGACCATTTACTACACTACAGCTGCCTCTCCCAGCGGTTTGGAGGAACAAAGGAGAGGATTGGCAGAAAAGCCATTGCCAACTGAAAATCAATAGACAAATAGTAAGTTATTGAGCTCTACCCTGTGCTTGCCCTGGATGGTCAACCAGACACCGTTCTGCCTTCCCAGATGTGCAGCCACCCAGTCAATTGATGTGGGGATCCTGCCCATTGCTGAGTATTGCCTACTCCAATTATACATTCTGACATGGGGGAAACAACCACAGAATAGGTTTGAGGACCCACCAGACGCACTGTGAGATAGACCTGAGCTTAGTGAGGTTTGGGTTTTCATGAGCACAGAATTGAATATTAAAGTAGAAATGCAACCACAAGAGTAGAATTTTGCCAGCGGAGAAAGGGAGATGTGTTTCCTTTTTATGTTCATTTACACTGACGAACCTACTATTTACCAGGCACTACACTATTTACCTAAGTCCTAGGAGGACAGAGATGAACATGGTAGCCTTATTTTAGCAAGGAAAGGGAGATGTCAAGCAAAAGAGGAAGTGCAATGACTAACCAGTGACCTGACCTAGTTTGAGGGTCAGGGAAGCTTCCTAAAGGAGGCGATGTCTAAGCCAAGGCTGAAAGATAAGGAGGCACTGGCCAGGAAGAAAAAAAAGAAGAAAGGAAGAGAAGAGTTCCCCAGGCAGGGGGTGCAACAACTGCTGGGAAGAGAAGTAGCCGGGCCAGCCTTGGTGTATAAGAGTTGTGTGTGTTGGATGAACCTAGAAAGAGGGGAGAGAGAGGTGGCAGTGGCCAAACTGGCCAAGGCCTAGTCTGCCTTGATAAAGAGTTCGGTGGAAGAACTGCTTGGGCAAAAGCAGGTGTAGAAAGGGCATCCTGAGGCCCATGTGGCTGGAGGGCAGGAAATGAGATCAGTGTATGGAACAGTTAGCAAAGAGCCTGCAGAGTTGAGACCCTAGCTTGTAGGCCATGCCCTTGGACACAGATGAGCAGAGTAAGCACTGGGGATGCTTTGCCTTCAAGAGGAGCCAGTGCTCCACACCCCCTGGTGATTACCATACTTGGAAGCACTCAGTGTCTCAGAGCTTCTGCTTTGTCACAGGTAGCTGCAGCTGGGTGGCTCAGTCGGTTGAGCGTTTGATGGTTTCGGCTCAGGTCATGGTCTCATGGGTTACGAGGCTGAATGCTGTGCCAGGCTCTGTGCTTAGTGGGCATTCTGCTTGGGATTCCCTCTATCCCTCTCCCACTGCCCCTCCCCTGCCTAGTACATGCACACATGCTCACTCTCTCTCTAAAATAAATACACAAATCTTAAAAAAAAAAAAAAAAGGTAGCCAGGAGTCTAGATTTTCATACTAAATCTTTTGATTTTAAATGTTGGCAACATAAGCAAACAAATCATATCCATAGGCCAGTGGTCCCCAAACTCTGCAGCAGACCAGCCTCACCTGTGGGGCTTTTAAAATTCCTAATGCTCAAATCGCATCCTAAACCAATTAAAATGTCTGGGGTAGAAGCCAGGCATCAGAATTCCCCAAGTGGTTCCACTGTGCAGAATGTTCGAGAACCACTGCCATAGGTCAGTACATCTTTGAGGTTGCCAGGCAAAGCCATGGGGAGTCTTGGGAAGTTTTAGAGCAGGGAAGAAGCATATAAGTTTAGAGTTTCCAGAAAATCAACCCTTAGGAGGAAGGGAGTGTAAGTGTGGTCTGGGGTGAGAAAGGGCCTGGGGTCCCAGGGGCAGTGCTGGGGTCCTGCTGGGGCAACCACCCATCCCAGTTTTCCCAGGGTTTCCCAGGAACAGGACTTGAAATGCTAAAACTGGGCAAGTCCTGGGCAAACCATTCTGTCTCCCCAGATTTATGGGCCAGGTCCGGGGAGGCAGCAGGCTGAAGTCATAGACAGACTACATTCCAGAAAGGTCCTGGGGAATAAGCTGTCTGTCGTCCTAGGGTACACTCGTCCAGGGTTCTGATCCCCCGGCTTGAACAGAAACAGGAAGACGACTTGGACCTAGTCAAAGCCAAGTCTATGGACTATAACCCGGTGAGAGAAAGGAGCACACTATTGATCCAAGCAACAGTACAGATCATTCTCAAAAACACGATGCTGAGTGAAAGAAAGCAGATGCAAAGAAGTATATACAGTATAATTCCATGCATATGAAGTTCTAGAACAGGTTAACCTAATCAAAACAAAACCAGAACAGTGATTGCCTCTGGGGAGTTGGGGGTGGGGGGGGGAGGGGCAACAGGAGACTTTCCAGAAGGGATAATGATGTATTTGATAAGACCTTGCATTACACAGATGTGTGCATTTGTTGAAATTCATCGAATCATACAATTAATACCTGTACATTTCGCTAGGTGGATATTTTGTTTCAATGGAAAAGAAAGACAAACCTGTAAGTAAATATTAGACTCTAGTTAATGATCACATGTTGAAGTATTTAGAGGGAAGTACCCCATTGTCTGCAACTTATTTCAAATGTATCAAGAAAATAAGCTATATTGATAGATGGATGGATTAGGAGATGTAATAAACAGATACAGGAAGATGTTACAGAATCTGGATGGTGGGTATACGGGTGTCCCTGCATAATTCTTCTAAGTTTGTTGCATGTCTGAAACCTCTTAAAATATCGTGGGGGGGGGAAGGGGCGGGAAATGTAAGTGTGATCATGTGAATCCTCTGCCCAGATCCCTTCCATTGCTCTTCATCTTACCCCGAATAAAAGTCCTGACAATGACTTCCAAGCAGGATGGCAACACATTTTGGTTATGATAGGTTTCATCTGTTATCTGTTCATAATTATCAACACATCGTCTTTTGGTCTCAAAGCTTGATTGACATATTATGTGCCTGCCATGCTTATGAGGCCCTATATGACCTGAGCTCACCTTGCACTGCTCTCTCTCCCTGCTTCCCTGTGCCCCAGTCGCACTAATCTCATTTCTAGGCACACTCCCTCCCTCAGGACCTTTCTCTTGGCTAGGAACGCTCTTCCTCGAGATATCTGTATGGCGTTCTTCCTCACTCCTTCAAGCTTTTCTCCAAATGTTTCCTCAGAAGTGTCTCTGATCTCCCTATTTAAAATTGCAATCTGGGGGGCACCTGGGTGGCTCAGTTGGTTAAGCAACTGCCTTCGGCTCAGGTCATGATCCTGGAGATCCAGGATCCAGCCCCACATCGGGCTTCCTGCTCAGTGGGAAGCCTGCTTCTCCCTCTCTCACTCCCCCTGCTTGTGTTTCCTCTCTGGCTGTGTTTCTCTCTGTCAAATAAATAAATAAAATATAAATAAATAAATAAATAAATAAATAAATAAATAAATAAATAAATAAATAAAATTGCAATCTGGGAGGGAGGGGGGCACCTGGGTGGCTCAGTCGTCTTCTGCTTATCATGATCCCAGGGTCCTGGGATCGAGCCCTGCATCTGGCTTCCTGCTAAGGACGCTTCTTGCTTCTCCCCTCTCCCACTCCCCCTATTAGTATTCCCTCTCTTGTGTGTCTCTCTCTGTCAAATAAATAAAATCTTTTTTTAAAAAATTGCAATCTGAGGTGCCTGGGTGGCTCAGTCCTTGGGTGTCTGCCTTTGGCTCAGGTCATGATCCCAGGGTTCTGGGATCGCACCCCACATTGGACTCCCTGCAGAGGCAGGAGGCCTGCTTCTCCCTTTCTCACTCTCCCTGCTTGTGTTCCCTCTCTAGCTATGTTTCTCTCTGTCAAATAAATAAAAAAATTTTTTAAATAATAAATAAAATAAAATAAAATAGCGATCGGCTCTTTTCCCATCTCCCTGACTGTTTGTTTGTTTTTTTTTAAGATTTTATTTATTTATTTGACAGAGAGAAACACAGCCAGAGAGGGAACACAAGCAGGGGGAGTGAAAGAGGGAGAAGCAGGCTTCCCGCGGAGCAGGAAGCCCGATGTGGGGCTTGATCCCGGGTCTCCGGTTTCATGACGGGAGCCGAAGGCAGTCGCTTAACCAACTGAGCCACCCAGGCGCCCCAACCCTGACTCTATTTTTTAACAAAGTACTTATTACTTCCTACAGATAATGTAATTTATTTTTTCTTAAAGATTTTATTTATTTGATAGAAACACAGCGAGAATGGGAACACAAGCAGGGAGAGTGGGAGAGGGAGAAGCAGGCTTCCCGCAGAGCAAGGAGCCTGATTTGAGGCTCTATCCTGGGACTCCGGGATCGTGACCTAAGCCAAAGGCAGAGGCTTAATGACTGACCCACCTGGGCACCCCAGATGATATCATTTCTTGAAGGTAAACTCTAAGAAAGCCAAGACTTTTTCCATTTTGTTAATGTTTTATTCCCAGGGCCTAGAAGAGTCCCTAGCAAACAGTAAGTGCACAATAAATACATGTCGCTACAAATAAAGGAATTCTGCCTCTGCTGAGCTGTCAGACTGGCACCGAAGACAGAAGCCAACATAGACCATCCCAAGGCAATACCTGATGTTCTGTGAAATGGCAGAGGAGGAGGCAGGGGGCATGACAAAAGAAGTCACCAGGAAGCCAATGTTAGAAAAAAAGAAAAGAATGCATCCCTCAGATGAAGCGAGGATAACAGAGGCACTGCTGGCAGAGCAAACAGCATGAGCAAAACCCCACAGGTGAGAAAGTGAGATAGGATTATAAGCAGTTCTCCAGGGAGCAGTGTAGGGGTAGTGGGGAGGGGCAGGGGGCAGCTCCATCCTGCCAGAAGGGTTTTCACCCAGGGCAGTATCAGTGAGTTTCTGAGACTGCCCAGATGCTGGGTGGAGAACGGATTGGGGCTGGGCAAGAGTGAAGCAGGAAACCCACCAGGAGGCACCTGGCAAACAGGAAGGCCCTAAAGAAAGGGGCAGATGGGAGAATTACTCAGGATAGAGACTTAATGAACTCTGACTTCCGGGAGCTCTAATCCTGGCCAGCTCTGGGGATTGAGGAGTCATTTCTGGGTGCAAGCGATGGGAGAAACAGGTTGGGAGGAGGAGGAAGGGGCCAAGGGTCTAGGCAACCAAGGGGTCTTTGAGTCTAGAGGGAGGGGTGCAGCACTTGGATGCAGAGACTTGGATGCCATTCATTCCAAGAGTAGGTGGACCTGCCTCTCTGCCTACTTGTGATCTCTCTGTCAAATAAATAAAATATTTTTTTAAAAAATGTTAAAAAAAAAAAAAAAGAGTCGGTGGACCTGGCAGGGAGCAGTCATGAAGACAAGAGCTCGGCCAGGACAAGAGATGTTTAAGCGATCAGGAGGAGGAGAGAGTGACAGAGCAGAAGAGAATGGGGGAGCACTAGAGGCCAGGGCCTGAGAGCCAGGGGTGGACGAATTTCCAAAAAGAGAGTGTGAACATTGTAAGGGGAGGGGCAGAGGGGAGGCAGGGAGGGCGTGCTAAGGTGATGACTGAAGGTGTCGCCATGGGGGGCGGGGATTTGAAACCACTCACAGAGTGGATCAGCAACAGATTGCTGAGGTCTGGGGCCAAGAGAAGGAAGAGAATTGGGGTGATTCAAACTTTAGCCTTTCAAATGTGCTCAGAAATGGGCTCTTCCTCCCCAGTCTCACTGACGGGCGAGTCTCTGGCCTCTCTCCCTTACACCCTCATATCCTCATCTGCAAAATGGAGTAATAGGAAAATAGTTGCATTTACTGAGCACTCCGCGTACTTCCTCATCTAATCCTTACAACACTCTCCCCAGGCTGACGTTAATATTATCCCCAGTTTATGGATGAGAAAACTGAGGCCCGGAGAGGTTAAGTCACTTGGCTCAAGCTCACAAGTGAACAAATGGAGATGCTGGTATTCAAATCCAGACCCTGTTGTCTGGGCTTTGACACTGTGCTACTAACCCATACAAGGCACTTTACAATTTACAGAGCACTCGTGTCACCTCCTGGGGCGGCTGAGGGAAATAACGAGATGACCATCACACTCCAGAAAATGCTGAGATTATGACCACATGCGGTAGGCTGAATAAATGGCCCCTTGAAGATGCCCAGGACCTAATCTCCAGAACCTATGAATGTTACTTTACATGGCAAACGAGATTTTGCAGGTGGGATTTAGTTAAGGGTTCTGAGATGGGAAGTCTCCTGCATCATCCAGGTGAGCCCAAGGTAGTCCCAGGATCCTTTGAAGAGGGAGGCAGGAGAGGCAGAGACAGAGATTGGAAGAAGCCATTCTGAAGATGGGGGGAGGTGAGGGGCCCAAGTCAAGGAATGTGGGTGGTATGGAGAAGCCAGGAAAGGCTGGGAAATAGATACTCCCCCATGGCCTCCTGGAGGAACCAGCCCTGCTGATACCTTGACTTTAGCCCAGTGACATTAATTTTGCACCTCCACATTGGTAAGATCATGCATTTGTGCTTCTTTAAGTGACTAAGTACGTTTGTGGTTATCTGTTGCAGCAGCAAGAAGAAATGAACATGCCACATCACTCTCATCTGGCTTGCCTGGCTCAATTATCACAACTTTAGCTGCTATTAGGAAACAGCCCTGAATTTTAAAACAGTTCTTTAGGGGTGGGTGGCTCAATTGGTTAAGCGGCTGCCTTCAGCTGAAATCACGATCCCAGGGTCCTGGGATTGAGCCCTGCATCAGGCTTCCTGCTCGGGGAAGAGCCTGCTTCTCCCTCTCTGCCTGCCGCTCTGCCTACTGTCTATCTCTTTGTCAAAAAAATAATCTTAAAATAAATAAAATAGTTCTTTAAAGTTCTGGTTTGGTCCCTCTGAACATTTTACCCTTTGTTAAAAATAAAAAGAGGGCTAAAACACCTAACTCTAACACTTTGCCAGATAGGGTGCATATTATTTGAAGGTTCCTACAAACCAGTAGGGCAGATGAGGCCTAGTTGTTGTCCCCATTGCTCACATGAACAAGCTAAGGCTCAGAGAGGGGAAATGGCATACAGAGTGACACAGTGAGTGACAGCCAGGATTTGAACCAGGACTTCTGACTTCCTATCTCACATTCTGCCTCCTCAGAGAAGCCTTCCTGGATAGCCTCAGCACACACATTTACTTGTTCATTCACCAAGCAGTTGCTATGACTATTCTATGCCCAAGGTGGTGCTAGATAAGGCTGGGGACCAAGATCGGCCCTCAGGAGCCCAAAACCTAGTGGACAAGGCAGACATAAAACAAGCCATCCCAAAGGCCTGACAAATGCTGAGATAAAGAGGAGGAGGCACAGCGGGTGATGGAAGCCCAAAAGAAGGGAAACTGATTGAGCCAGGGGTCAGGGAAGACTTCCTGGAGGAGGCAGTGACTGAGGGGAGGACAAGTAAGACTCAGCCAGAAGTGTGGGCAGGAGTTCCAGTGGAGGAATGGCTAAGCAGAGGCAGGGGGTACAATGTTGAAGCTTCTTGAGGGCAAGGAACAGGTTGGGTCATCCCAGACCCCAAAGTCCTTCCGGGCCTCTCTCTATCAATGAAAATCATGGGTC
>PITA01016967.1:0-27971 GCA_004023965.1 Spilogale gracilis | reverse complement strand
TGAGTGGGGGGGCGCCCTCCGAGTCCTCTGTATCACCCTGGGCTGCCTCAGGGACAGGTGGCACTGGCTCAAAGACAGGGTAAGCTTCAGGGGCCTGGAGAGGAAGGGCGGACAGGCGTGAGCTCTACCCAATCCCAGGAGTGCAGCTTCCTAGCTCTGCCTTCTCCATCGCCTCCACTCCACTCCCGTCCTGGATCTAGGAGTCTTGCCCAGGCTCAGGGCCCCAGGAAGCAGATTAAGTAGAGCACCAGAAACAACAACAACACCACTTTGGGGGAAGAAGGTGATACTTGCTATTTCTGGAAAATGCATCAAGGTAGTCCTTGTGGGAAAAGTCAGAAGTTGTGGGGGACTGACTCTCTCAAGCTAATTTGATAGTTTAGGACTAAAATAAAATATTTGGAGGAGCACCACGATCTTTTCAGGCTTTTAATGGTCTTAAATCTGCCCCGATCCAGCCCACAGGACTTTGTCTTAAAACACCCCTTCCTTTTCCATCCCAAGAACCCAGCCTCTGAGACTTGAGCTGTGCCTGAGGTTTCCATTTCCCACCTGGACCTCAGGAGTGCAGCGTTAGCTACCCCAAAGCCCTCACTGCCTCAGCGACCCAGCAATCCAGCCTTCTGGCCTCTCTCACCTCAGCCTCCAGCAATTCGGGAACAGGCTCCTCCTTGGTCAGCATTGGGGGTTCATCAGTGCTGCCTGTGGTTACGCCCCCAGGATCTAGAACATCAAATTAACAGACATTCCCTGAGCGGCTGCTCTGCACCACAGCACAAATCCAGGGCTGAGGGACACTGAGGAGGGGGCTGGGGACCTGGCTACAAGCCAGGAAGAAGCCACAAGAGGATATGGAAGTGGAATCTCAACAGGTGAGTAGGATTTGATCAGGGAGGCAAATGGGACACATTTTAGGCAGAGAGAACATATGTTTACTGAGTACAGATCTGAGGCTGAACTCCCTGGGTTCAAAACCTGATCTTGGGCCTGTGACTTAATTCCTCTGGGCCTCAGTTTCCTCATCTGTAAAGCCGGGATAATGATAAGTAATTCCCACACGAGACTATGGTAAGCATGAAATGAGATGATACAGGTAAAACCCTTACTTGGTACAGTGTCTGGCACACAGTAAGCGCTCAATAAATGTCTGTTGTTTTTCCATTAGTAAAGCTACACAAGTGCACGGTGGCACAATCGAGAAACAGCCAGTAGACCCAGGTCATGGTATTCTGGGAAGGGAACAATGAGACCAGCAGGGGTCGTTCACAAAGGGCCCAAAGTGCTGAGTGGAGGAATCAAAGGCCATAGGGAGCCATTGAAGGAAGGCTCTGAAGCACAAAAATGAGTCTGCCAAATTTGTGCTTTAGAAAAAGTTGCTCTGGCAGCTGTGTAGAAGAGACCCATAAGAAGGCCAGAGCAGGTGGGAGTGAGAGATGGCCTTGCAGGAAGGCAGACCCACTTGGGAGGTGGTTCTGAGCAGGCAGGGGATTGACTATATGGAACAAAGAGGAACTAGGGAGGAATTCTGCCCAAGATGCTGGCTCACTGGCTATGTGAGTTTGGGAGACTTATTTCTCTGGGTTTCAGCTTCTCACCCACATATGCTGATCACAACACTCATAGGGTTATAGTGAGGATATAGAAAATGTTCAGTGCTTAGAAGAGTATCTGGAACACAGAGCTCAATAAGTCTTAGCTGTTATTTTCAGTTATTGATCACCCTCAGGAATATCACTGTTATTTACTCCTCAACAAATATTTATTGAGCACATTCTATGTGTTCCACGTTGCACTGAGGACTTAGTAACAAACAGAAGCAACATGAGCCCAAGGTTCAGGAAGCTGACATGAGGTGGGAGTAGAGGAAGAAACTGGAGTAGTAAAAAATAAAATTTACGTGGAAATCTCAGACAGTGATTAGTTACCTAGAGACCTAAAGAAGCCAGATGAATGAGACAGTCACTGGAGGTAGGATGGTGACTTTCTGTAGGAGTCAGGGAAGGCCTCTGGGAGGGACTCACACAGGAGGGGAGTAGGTGTAGGTTGGGGTAAGCTGGGAGGCTTCACCTTTGCAAAGGACAAGACTCAGAGGGGAGGACTACAGGGAGTCACCTGGTCCTACCTCTCTCTTGGCCCAGCCTTGGGGGCTGAGCATCCTCTGGGACCCCTTCTGGTGGTCCAGCAGGTGACACAGGGCGGCTGGGCTGCGGGGTACCCCCAGGGCTGGGCTCGGTACCCTTTTGCAGGGAGCCTTCCGAATGGAAACTTTGGTTACTGTTCTCATCTGTGGGAGCAAAAGCCGAGAGGGTTGGGCCTGAGGGTCCCAAGCCCTTCCCTCAATCCCCCAGCCCACACCGCACCCTGAAATCCCAGGATCCCTACATACCATTGAGATCCAGCAGGATGAGAGGGCCACCCCCTCGGGGACTGGCACCCCTGCCCCGCCGCTCCCGGCCTCGGGATCTCTCTGCCCCACCACCTGCCCTCCGTCGCTCCTGGGGGTTAGAGGAGTAAGGGTCAGTGACAGCTTTTCAGTTAGTGCTTGCAAAGCCCCCACTGTACAAATAAGGAAACTGAGGCAAAAGAAGCAAAAGGCCCTGCATGAGGTGGCAGAGCTGGGCACCGTGGGTTAGGTCTTGAACCTAGGTCTGAAGCAAGAAAAAGGGAGAAGAGGGGTGGAGTTGCTAATAATTGTTAACATCTGTCCGGGCTGCTGCATTTGAGGTCTCAGAGTGGGACTGGAGGTGGAGGCCAGGGCTGGGAGGGGCTTGCCTGAGGTTGCACAGATGAAGGGCCTAGTGTGGGAGAGTTTGCTCACCTCTTCCTGGGGGTCCACCACTGGCACCCACTTGAAGATGCGAAGGGAAGTGTCACCCACAGTCACCCAGCGCTTCTCCCTGTGGGAGGGTAGGGGGGACTGGGTCAGAGTTCTGAGGAGAGAGTCATGTCCTCCTCCCTCCCCGCCCCCCAGGAGCTGAACACATCTGGAGAGACCTGTCCAAGGTGGAGGGTGGTTTTGCTAATGGGGCAAATACTTAGAAGGAGAAAGAGAGTCCTGCAGACCCCAGGCCATATATAGTGGTGCCTCTGGGGAGAGAGTGTGGCTTGGGGCCCTGGCTCTGCAGACCCCTGGGGTACACAAGGGAGAAAGGCTGAGGGCCTGGCTGGGAACCACAAAAAAGAAGATCCTGGGCATACTTGAGAGAGGAGTGTCAAAGCTTTAGGGGGCGGGGCCTAAATGAGGGTAAGGCTTTGGAACACGCTTTGTAGACCCGAGGGTGTAGCCAGAAGAGGGACAGAGCCCTGGAGCTCCAAGGCGCAGCTGGGGGCACACCTAACACCTGGGGGCCGCGGCTGGCAAAGAGAGGGTAGACGCATCTGGGAGAGAGCGGTCCCGCCAGGTCCCATCCCGGGCCCCCTCCACCCGGGGCAGTGCTCACCATCTCCGGACCTTCTCGATGGTCGCCATCACCTTCTTGATGTCATCCTTGGCCCGGCTCCGGGTCTCGGCCCGCACGGTCCGGCCGGCCATGCTGGCGGGACTGGGGCCGAGGCCGAGCCCGCGGCTGGGCCGCCTCCCGTCCGGCGGGCTCAGGCTCGGCGCCAGATCCGGGCGCCGCTGTCTCGGCCTGCCGTCCCTCCGGGAGTTGGCCGCGCCCTCCCTCGCTCCCCAACGCCTCCGCGAATCCCCGCCCCGTTTCCTGCTGCCGCGCCCCGCCCCGGCCCGTCCCCGGAGCGGCCGGGAGGCGCGGGCGGCCAGAGCCCAGGCCTGGAAGCCGGCCGGCCCCGCCCCGACCGGGCCCGCCCCCTCGGGGCGCCCCGACGCGCAGCGCCCCCTACCCGCCGCCAAGAGGGAGGGAGGGTTGGGGACAGCTTGGCGCCAGGACTCGCGGGGCTGGGCCGAGGAGGTGCGTTCAGACCACGTGGGCGCGGCGAGGGACGGCGGGCGCGAGAGGGTCACCGTCCCGGCCAGTCCTCTGCGCTGGGGGCGGCCCCGAGTGCTGTGTGCAGAGTGTGTGTCTCGCCTCCCCTGGATGGCACTCCGGGACTGTCCAGCTCTTCGTCTAGCCGTCCGGTCATTGGTCTAGTCACTGAGTGCCCATTACGAGGCCAGGAGCTGCAAATAGGAGTAGGTCTCCACCCACCAGAATGGCTAAAATGAGAACGACAGACCATATCAAGTGTAGACAAATAAGTCGAGCAACCACACCTTTCATATTTCTGGGAGAGTGGAAATGCGTAGAGAAGCTTTGGAAAACTGGCAGTTCTCTAGAGAGGGTGAACTCACATGATCCAGCAATTCTACTCCTAGGCCAATAACACGCAACAGAAAGGCATGGGTAGGGGCACCAAGAGATGTGTATTGGAATGTTCATAGGACTGTTGATAATGGCCTCAAATTGGAAACAGCCCATCAGGAGTACACTTGTAAGGAAAGAAAAATGAATTGTAGCCTGTTCATACAGTGGACACAGCAGAGAGTGATGTCCTGCTATACCCCACAACAGGGGCATATCTTATGAAAGCAGTCACCTCGTTAAGTATCTGCCTGCAGCTCAGGTCCTGATCCCACATTGAGCTCCCTGCTCGGTGGGAAGCCTGCTTCTCCCAGTCCCATTCCCCTTGCTTGTGTTACCTCTCTGTGTTTCTCTCTGTCAAATAAATAAATCTAAAAAAAAAAAAAAAAAAGATACAACAGTAAACACTGTAGGACTCCTTTTCTTTTTATTTTAATTATTTTTAAGATTTTATTTATTTATTTGACAGAGAGAAACACAGCTAGAGAGGAAACACAAGCAAGGGGAGTAGAATAGGGAAAAGCAGGCTTCCCACCAAGGGAGCTCGATTCTGGGCTGATCCCCAGACTCCCGGTACTCGGGGATCATGACCTAAGCTGAAGGCAGGCACTTAAGGACTGAGCCACCCAGGCGCCCCCGTATGATTTCTTTTAGATGAAGTGCAAAACAGACAAAACTAATCTGTTGTGTGAGAAGTCAGGATAGTGGTCACCCTTGAGAGAGACTAAAAGGGAGCTCTTGGACTGCTTCTGTTCAGTTTCTTAATCTGGAAATCTGTTGCTGATCCATCCTCCCCCAGTATATTTACTTTGAATATTCACCAAACTGTATACTTTTCCCTATATATTCTACTTCAATTAAAAGTTTACTTAAAATTGAGTGTGTTTTGGGGCGCCTGGGTGGCTCAGTTGGTTAAGTGACTGCCTTCGGCTCAGGTCATGATCCCGGAGACCCGGGATCGAGCCCCACATCAGGCTCCCTGCTCGGCGGGAAGCCTGCTTCTCCCACTCTCACTCCCTCTGCTTGTGTTCCCTCTCTCACTGTGTTTCTCTCTGTCAAATAAATAAATAAACTCTGTTTAAAAAAAAAAAAAAAAATTGAGTGTGTTTTGGTTGAGCTTATTTGAAACTGTGTTTCCCAGCAGGTATGACATGTGTTGCTCTCTGTGTGTGTTTCAAGGGTTTGGCTCTTTCTCTTATGAAAAAGAGAAAGAGTGTTTTGGTGTGATTATGGTGTGATTTTGGTGTGATTATGTCCAGAGGGGTTAAGGTATAGGAGGGAATTATGACCGAATTTCCGGAGCCAAACTGTCCCTGGAGAAATCCCAGCTCTTCTCATCTAGTGATCTTGGACAACTCGCTTATCTCTGCCCGTGCAACTATAACACTATAAATTAATATGTACTCCTGGAACAATGCCTTGCACATAATAAACACCCAATAAATATTCACTGTTAATAAGTGTGTGATTAACACACAGTGTGATTATAACACACACTGTGGCCCCTACCAACAGTCTGCCTTCAATTGCACCTCCTATGCTCTCCGCCAGTTAATACCTTCCTTTATGCTGGCAGTTGTCTGTTTACAGAAACACAGGCCTCCTTTCCAGTCCCTTTGCTCACAAACTCCATTACCTGCTGTTGTTTATGGTTGCCTGCATCCGACCACGAGCTGGGGTGGGGGGAGGGGGGAGGGGGCGGGGAGCAGAGACGCAAGTAGGGATGTCTCTGGGGCCCAGGGACCAGAACAAGTAGGTGCTTGGGAACCACTTATGGGTACAAGTATGTGGAGGCCTTTCACAGTTTATCTGCACCAGGTCAGTGGGATGGACCTGTCGGTGTAACCCCCCTCCCTCCCCGTATTGTCTTTAAAACTTGTTCCCGGATAAGAATGAAGGTCTATACGCAGTAGATCTGTGTATGTCTGAAAGGTTCGCTTACTGGGCCTGGCAAGGGGAAGTGAGCTGCTGTTATCTATTCCCCTTCTAGTGAGTGTGACAGTATCTAAGATAGGCCAGGAGGTATTTGTCTGGGCAGGTGCGGCCCAAGCCTGAGGGCAGTCAGCGAGGCCTCTCCCGCACCCAGCTTCGCCCTGCCCCGCAAACAGGAGGGAGAACCAGCACATTCCAGTCTTGCTAGCTCCACCCTCTCTTATCCACTCCCCCGCCACCCCCGCAGGCTTTCTCCGAAAAGACGCTTGCTCCTTAAGCCTTGCCCCAGGTCAGAGCTTGAGCCTCCCCGTCCGGGTGGTAGCAGGGCCGCCTCCCAGGCCCCGGCACACCCAACCGTCAAGGTTTTGAGCCCACCACGCAGACAACCTGCCAACCCACCTCAGGCCCCTTTCCTGACTGGGCAGCAAAAGTAAGGAGCTGAGCTCACAGCCAAGGAATCCTGCCTGGGACCGGCAGTGTGTGTACGTCGGGGGGGAGGGGGGAGATTGTTTGGGGTCTGAGCCCTGATTGGTTGCGTCTGGGCCACGCCCCTACCCCTTTCCCCCTTCTCCCCCGGCTTCGGAAGGGGGGCGTGTAGGCTACCGGGATCAGCCAGGGGCCAGCATGAGCCGGAGGGAGGGAAGTCTGGGTAAGGGGCTGAAGGGCTGGATGCCCAGTGCCCGAGGGGAGCAGGGATCAGAAGGGCTGGAAGCTGGGGTCTGGGTCCCCACCACCCCTGGGTTCGGGAAGGGAGCGGCCTGAGCCGGGGAGAGTAGGGCCCCGGTGTCAGGTAACGAGCGGGTGAGCTGTGGGTGAGCTGTGGGTAAGCTGTGGGAAAAGACAAGCACCAGTTTAGCGGAGGGCTGGGGCGTGACTTCAGGGACTTGGGCTCAGGGTTTAGATCACAGGTTCGAGGACACCCTGGGAGAGAGGACTGGGGTCGCAGCTGACACCTGAATCCTCTAAGTATTGGGAAAGAATCAGAATTGGGTTCAGAGGGAGGGATAGAGTTAGGGAGGGAATTCTTTGGACCGCAGGGGCTGATTGACAACAGGAGACGAAAGTCGAGGCTGTTAAGGATAGAGACGAGCGGTGGGAAACTCTGGCGCGGGGAAGGGGGGAGGAGAGGGTGGGAGTTGCCCGGCCAGGACTACATTCCCCAGCATGCCTTGGCACGTGCTGCGCGGGCATCTCGGGAAATGTAGTCGTCCTTCCGGGGCACCACCCCCAAGTTTGTACTAGGAAAGGCTGGTCACTGCAGGTGTTCTGCCCAGCGTCTTGCACAGACTGGCCATCAGGGAGGAAATGAGACTTCTGTTTCCCAATCTGTAGAATAGGTTTAAGGGAGCATTCCTGTTTGAAGTTCTGGGCTTCAGTGAAGTTAAATTTCACCAAAAATCGGTGAGGTACAGGGATATGTGAAACCTTCCCCCAGAGAGCTCCCAGGCTAAGGCCAATTCACACAGATAAAAGAGCCGTTAAAAAACAAAACAAAACAAAACACAACTTTGGGAGTATGAACAAATGGCCTTATGTAAAGGGAAAAAGGCAATTTAATGGAGAGGTGAATCCAGAGACCACACTGAGGAGGCAGTATTTGAATTTGGCTTTAATAGGATTTAACAGTGACCTGGGGTTAGGAAATACATTTCAGGCAGGACAACTGTTTGGCAAATGTCCAGTGCCTCATTTACTATCAGTTAGAATGGGACAAAGGCTGCCTGGCTTAAAAGTTAGAGAATTCAGTGCAGAACTTGTGGCTTCAGGAAGGAAGAGTAGTCAAGGAGCAGGGGGTCTGGGCTGCCCTCATTCCTCCCTGTTTTCGCCACCAGAAGATCCACAGGCTGACTCCTCAGTTTCACCCCTTCCCCACTTGGAGGCCAAGATCCGTCAGACACACAGCCTTGCCCGCCTCCTCACCAAATATGCTGAGCAGCTGCTCCAGGAATATGTGAGTAGGGATGGGGATGGGGGTGCCAGAGGCCTGAGGAATGGGGAAGTACGGATCACAGAGGTTCCTGACCACCCATTTTTCTGACCTCATTTCCCAGAAACAGAAATTGGAGCAAACTGGAGGACTTTCCCTGTGCTCCAAATGCCCTCTTGTCTGCCTTAGCTTGGAGGTTCCCCACACAGTGCATTAAGACAGAGGCTGAGGGTGCCTGGGTGGCTCGGTGGGTTAAGGCCTTTGCCTTCGGCTCGGGTCATGGTCTCAGGATCCTGGGATCGAGGCCCACATTGGGCTCTCTGCTCAGCAGGGAGCCTGCTTCCTCCTCTCTCTCTGCCTGCCTCTCTGTCTACCTGTGATCTCTCTCTCTGTCAGGTGGATGGATAAAATCTTAAAAAAAAAAAAAAAAAAGACAGACGCTGAGAGAGTGGAAAGAATTCTGACCCAGGAGACCTAAGTTCCAGGCTCCCTGTGATCTTGTTACCTCACCTCCATGGACCTTGGTCTCCCCAGCTATAAAAGGAGACAGTTTAAGAAGATGAGTTGTGAACCCTTCTACCTGTGCTAAGCAAAGAGACCAAGAAGGGTTTCAATCTGGGGCAAAAAGTCCAGCCCAAGAGGGGACTTTAACAGAGGAGGGGGATCTTCCAATATCTTTGATTGGGCATAGGGCCCTGCCCAAGGAAGGAGGGTATTTCCATCAATTACTCTAGTGTAATGGAAAGAGGGTATAGTTTTGAATCAAATGTACTGTAGGCCTGCTAAATTGCTGTGACCTTGGGCACTAATGGTAACATGAAAAAAAATGATGTAACAGTTATGAAAGTGGGATAATAGAACTAGCTTTGTGGTGCTATGAACTTTGCTTCAAATACCAGCTCTGTTCTTTCCTCGATGGATGACCTAGGGCAAGTCAGTTTACCTCTCCAGCCTCCATATCCTCATTTGTAAAATCAGCATCATCGTAATCATCATACCCATTTGGAAAGATTAGGAATAATATTTTTAAAGCAGCAAACAGTATCTGAAGCAGAGAAAAGATGTTAGGAAAGGATAAATAGTGTTGTAGCATTTTTATTAATTGCAGATCTCCTTTAATTTGTCCATTCATATAAGTTATTAATTGAGGGGCGCCTGGGTGGCTCAGTTGTTAAGCGTCTGCTTTTGGCTCAGGTCATGATCCCAGGGGTCGAGCCTCTCATCAGGCTCCTTGCTTGGCGGGAAGCCTGCTTCTCTCTCTCCCACTCCCCCTGCTTGTGTTTCCTCTCTTGCTGTGTCTCTTGCTGTCAAATAAATAAATAAAATCTTAAAAAAAACAAAACATATATTCACTGAGCCCCTGCTGTGTGCCAGGCAGGTGCAGAGGTGGTGGAGGATGGAGGGAGAAAGTGAAACCGACCAGGTTTCTGCAGGATCTATGTGATTCTCCGGAGATCCCTGGTAGAAAGACAGGCTTGGGAGCTGATCCCCCATTTTACAGATGAGAAGACTGAGACTCAGAGAAGAGAACTGGTTTTGCATGCACCTGCTCCGCTAGCAAGTGGTGGAGTCAGGATTTGCACCTCGATCTGTAAAATAGCATTAATAAAATCTCCAACATTTATAGTGCGCCTCCACTGGGCCAGGATTTGCCTGAACTCTCTTAACACGCTTATGACTGCCCTCTGAAGTTGATACTGTTGTCTCCATTTTAGAGAGGAGGAAACAGGCGCTGCTGTAAAGCCCACTTTTGTTGTTGCGGTTGTGGTTGTTTTGTCGTGTCTCAAAAACAACAGCTTTGTTGGGAGGAATGCTTCATTGGCGAGGGGGTAAACGGAAGCCCTAGAAAGAGGAGGAGGAGCGGAGAGTGGAGGGGTTCGGTCGCGTCTCGCGTCCCCGCCCCGCACTGATTGCCGTGTCTCCGCAGGTGCAGCACCAGGGAGACCCCTTCGGGCTGCCCGGCTTCTCGCCCCCGCGGCTGCAGGTGGCGGGCCTGAGCGCCCCGGCACCCGGCCACGCGGGCCTGCCCGCACCCGAGCGGCTGCGGCTGGACGCCGCTGCGCTCACCGCGCTGCCACCACTGCTCGACGTGGTGCGGCGCCACCAGGCCGAGCTGAACCCGCGCGCGCCGCGCCTGCTGCGTGGCCTGGAGGATGCGGCACGCCAGGCCCGGGCCCTGGGGGCCGCGGTGGAAGCGGTGCTGGCCGCGCTGGGCGCCGAGACCCACGCGCCTCGGCCCGAGCCAGCAGTTGCCACCAACGCCGGTGTCACCGACGCGGGAGTCTTCCCTGCCAAAGTGCTGGGGCTCCGCGTATGCGGCCTCTTCCGTGACTGGGTGAGCCGAACCGAGGGCGACCTGGGCCAGCTGGTGCCCCGGGACGCGCCCTAACCGCGGGGCTGCAGCTTGCTGGCAACCGTTTGGTGTCGGTCTCTCTGTCGGTGCCTCAATGCCTCGGGGGCTCCGACTGTCTCCGTGTCTGTCTGTCTGTCTCTGCTTTGTAGGCTCTCCGTGTCTCCATCAGACCTC
The DNA here is from genome assembly GCA_004023965.1 of Spilogale gracilis. Taxonomy (NCBI): domain Eukaryota; kingdom Metazoa; phylum Chordata; class Mammalia; order Carnivora; family Mephitidae; genus Spilogale; species Spilogale gracilis. The sequence continues at coordinate 17,287 of PITA01016967.1, read as the reverse complement.
CGTGCGTTCCTGACTTTTCCTGTGTCCATCCCTTTCTTGCTTTCGGGCTCTTCATCAATCAGGCCTACTTCCGTCTCTCTTGGTCTCCCTCTTCACCCATCTCAGGCCGGGGGCTCTTTGTCTCCTCTTTTCTCCATCTCTTTGTTCTCCTTGGCCCCATGTTAGCATGTCTACCTCAGCCTCATCCCAAGGAGGGGACTCATCAACTCTGCTTTTCTTAGTGCCTCATTCTGGCCTTTCCTGGCCAGGGACTCGTCTGCCAACTCAGGGTGGGAGGGCTGCTCCAGACGAATTTCAGCCACCTTTCCACAGCCTCACTCCCCTTGCTGGGCTCTCCTTCCCCCATTCCAGCCCTTTGAGTGGGCTCTACTTCTTTTCCCTTGGAGGTCCTTCTCCTTCACCTCTTCTGCTCTGTCCCTGCACCTTCCCATCCCCCAGGCCAGGTCTATAGAGAAAAGATCAACACCTTGAAAGAGTTTTATTTCTGAGAATAAATTAATTTTTTGTAAATAAAATGTTTAAAAATAAAAAGAACACTAACGTTACCAGTATACCTAGTTGTTGAAAATGGCAAGACAACTTTGAGAATAGGATCCTTTGGAGCACACAGCCTGGTCCTCCAGACATATCCAAAAGCCACAATATAAATAGGAAATTACAAATGGCCCCAGGCCAGGGATAACATCAGTCACTCTAGAACAGGAAGTGGATGTGTCCTGAGCAGGAAACATCTACACAAGTCCTTACTCTTTCACTTGGACTTCCAATGATCAGGAAGTGAAGTCCCTCAAGATGGAAAGTTGGAACAGTGGCCCTAGTCAGGGAGGTAGACTAGGGGAAGCAATGAACTCCGAAGAAGGGAGTCCTCCCTGCTCAGAAAGCCCATAGCTTCCCACAGGAAGTGAGGTAGAGACAAGAAGTCAACCCCTCAACCTCCCCAAACTTACAGGAAGAGGAGGGTCTGAGGGAGAGCCCAGGAAGGAGACTAGCTGTCCTCTCCTGGCAGAGTACCAAGTGAAGCCTCTTCAAAAAGGCACTTCTTTCCACCCAGGATGTGGCAACCATGACCGCTGGACCAAGAATCCACGAAAGGATATCCATAGACTCCCACCCAGATCCACAAGGGAGGTCAGAGGACCTAGGCAGGAAAGACCCAGGCAATAGGGACTTGAAGGCTGCTTCCTAGGAAATATTCCCAAATATACACACCCTGTCTGCTAGACACAATGTGGCAGAAAAGAGTCCATTGGGAAAGAAGTGTTGCAGCCTCTGACAGGAAGTCCTGCCCCCTCTATCCAGGGTATTTGGCCTTGAGCAGAGCCAAGTCCCTCACAGCTCGGTCTGTCCAGTGGCCATATTCCCGGGTCACTATATAGCCTCGACATTTCCTCTCAAAGGCTGAGGCCCCGAAGGGGACAACTCCGAGAGTGTCCTCTTCTGGGGGGATGGGCAGGCCCAGGGCGGTCATGATGGCTGCCATGTTGCCCAGCAGGCCTTGGGCCCTAAGTCTTGCAGCCCCAAGCTGAGCTAGCAGGATAGGATTGCCGGGGTTAAGATCTCGCTGGTCGTCTCCCACGAGCTGGAGGTGCTGGGTCAAGGCCAGGAAGGCCCCCTGGGCGTGGCTCAGCCGCTCCCCATCGTCCAGGGCGTGCCAGGTCTTGAAGGAGACAGCGGCAGGAGGCAGGCTGTTGAGCTGAAGCTCGGGGGCTGAGAAGCCAGGGTCACTGAAGGGGCTTCCCTGGTACTGGAGCTGTAGAAGAGACAAAGATAGGAATGCAGGGACTAAAGGGGTCCCCTGGGACTCCCCCTGACTTCACATCTGACATCTTCTCGGGGGAGTTGGTGGATGTCTCCTAGCACAGAGCCTGGGCTCCATGAGGTCCCAGTTTCACGTGCAAGTTGTACAACTTTGAATCACAGCTTCAGTAATTCCCATGAGTCACTATTCATGTCCAAATGATAAGAAGTAATATATAGAAAACACTTCGCACAGCTCCTGGCATACAATAAGGGCATGATAAGCCACTGTTTATAATATATTAATATCATGATACTATGACTATTTATTATACTATTTTCAGTCTAAATAATTGACAGTGTAATTAGAATCTCCGGTTCTTTTTTATTTATACCACTTAGTATTTACGCTTATTAATTTTACTATAATCATTAGTAAATAATTGTTAACATTATTAGATTTGGTTGAGCGCCTCCTCCGTTAAAGTTCTTGCCTCCACAAACCTAGACCCACAGAATCTCCGTGCACACTGATAATCCCCAAATTGGATAGACCACCTAGTCCTGCATTCCTATTTCACAGGTGAAGAAACTGAGGCTCAGGGTACCCAAAGCTAACCGGGGAATGGTGGCAGCTATGGGACTGGAAACTAGATTTCGTAGCCTCACAAGGGCCTAGAATGTAGTGCAGTAGAGGAGTCACAAACCCTGGGACCTCTAGGGGCCAGGCAGATCGCGTAACTTGGGGAAGAAGGCAGAACTAAGATGGGGTGAGGGGCCTGGAGGGCCCCTGTTCCTGTTTGAGACAGGCAGTCACGTTCAAAATTTGAACAAGTATTTCATGGCCCAAACAAAACACCTGTGGGTCAGATTCAGTCAGCAGATTGCTAGTCTCAGCTGCTAGACGGTGGGGGAGTGGGGTGGGGGAGGTGGAAGGGGGGGAAAATCGGCATCTAATGTCACAGACCTGGTTTCAGATCCCAGCACTGCCTGTGATTTAGCTGTGTGACCTTGAGAAAATTATTTTGCCTCTCTGAAACTCAGTTTCCTTATCTGGTTAGAATTCCATGTCTCGGAATTGTTTGAGGAGTCATCGAGGTAATTGGGATGAGCGCCTAGCACAGCATAGGGCTCGGTAAGCGCCCAGCACAAGGTGGTTGTGGAAAGAATCATTACCCTGTGAAGTCTTTCTCTGTATGTGCTGCCTGTAAATCTTGTAACAGTCCTGAAAGGTGAGCAAAAGCAAGATCATAATTTGGAGAGAGAGAAGGAACGACTAGCCCAAGGTCACCAGCCATCAGTGACAGTGATGGAGTGAGTCTCTAGTTGACAGAGCCCCTGAACCCTCAGACTCGTGGAGGAAACTTCTCCTGGCTTCGCTCTGCTTCTGCTACCCAGGGCCAGGCTAGGAGGGCAGTGTCCCGTTGTCCTCATCCCCTGCTTGTGCCCAGTGTCACTCACATAAGTCTGCAGCAGCGTTGACGTATTTTTCTGCATGTAGAGAGCCAGGCTATAGGCCTGACTGATGGGCTCAGCTGGGGAGATGGGGGCCCCCGGACTGAGGGGTGGCAGCAGCAGGGTCAGCAGGCAGAACGGGGCTGGCGGAGGAAATCAAAGGTCAGCATCCAGTCCCTGAGCCCGCCTGCTGGTTCATTCATTCTCTGTCGCTACTCCTCAAAGGGCGCAGCCCTTGTGGCGTGCAACAATTGTGTGTGTCCAAGTCGGGGAAGTATCACCCTGTAAGGAGATTATTTCCAGCCCAGAATGTTGCCCTGAACCCCAGACCTGATGTATTCAACTTTCTGCTTGACATTATTGGATATCGATAAGCATCTCAACGTTTCCAATACTCAGCTGTGGGTTCCCTTTCGCCCTTTGCCCTGCCAACCAACCCCCCCCCAACCTTCCCCATCTCAAGCAAGGATGCTTCCATTCTTCCCATTGCCCAGGTCAAAACCTGGGGTCCTCTTTGGTGCCTCATTCTCTCTTGCTTTCCACATTCACCCTCCCCCACCCCACACCACCCCAGTAAGCCCTATGGGCTTTGTCCTTGAAAGCCCAGCTCTGTGTTTCTTGATCTGAGTGTTCATGACAAGGATATGATCACTTTGTGAAAATTCGTTGAGCTGTACGCTTCATGAATTAGGTGCTTTTCTGTTTGTTCTTCTCAATAAAAAGTTTTAAAACTTGAAAAGATGCTTCCAGGACCTACCCACTTTCCCCCTCCTTGCATTGCCAGCCCCTGTGTCTTAGCCACCAGCCCTTCGCACCTGGACTCTTAACTGTGGCCTCGCCCCACCCTGGTCTCTGCTTTGGCCCCTGCTGCCCTTTCTCCAGGAACCCCCAGTTCAACTAGATCCCTCCTGTGCCTGAACCCTCCCTCTGCTCGCACCTCACACAGTGGAAGTATGTAAACTAAACCCGTGGCCTACAAGGCCTGGCCCCTCTATACTGGCCTCCCATCCCATTCCCTCTCAGGCCATCGCCCTTCCTGGGCCCTGCCAGGACCACCCCAAACCTTCCCAAAGGCTGACTGACTCTTTGCTACATTCCTGAGTTCCCTAAGTTCAGAACATAAGGGAAGGTTGAAAGTGAAGGCACATTCATTCATTTATGCATTCATGCAAAAAATTGGCTCATTGCAGTCACCTTCTATGACACTGGCCATTATAATTTACTTACTTATTTTTTTTAAATATTTTATTTATTTGACAGAGAGAGACACTGCGAGAGAGGGAACACAAGCAGGGGGGGTGAGAGAGGGAGAAGCAGGCTTCCCACCGAGTAGGGAGCCCGATGTGGGGCTGGATCCCGGGACTCCAGGATCCTGGGACTCTGGGATCATGACCCCAGCTGAAGGCAGATGCTTAGCGACGAGTCACCCAGGCGCCCTCTTATTTTTTTTTTTTTAAGATTTCATTTTGTTTATTTGAGGTAGAGAGAGAACACGGATGGTGGAGAGGGGCAGATGGAGAGGGAGAAACAGACTCCCTGCTGAGCAGGAAGCCCAGTTCGGGGCTCTATCCCAGGACCTTGAGATCGTGACCTGAGCCCAAGGTGTTTAACCAACTGAGCCACCCAGGTGCCCCATAATTTACTTACTGATGACAATGACATGTATCATCTGTCTGCAGAATGAAATCTCCATGAGACCATAGCTTTTTATCTTTTCATTGCTGTATCCCCAAATGCTTAGAAAACTACCTAGCATATAATAGGCACTTACTAATTCTTCTTGAATGAATGAATAAGTGATGAACAAAGTCTTCTGTGTGTAAGGATTTGGAAGTTCCTAGCACGCAAAGACAGCCAGGCACATGAGTCCTAAGGGCCAGAGAACCAAGAGAGTACCCCTTCCCCTCCTGGTCTTCAAGCCCTGGCACTCCACCACGCCCCCAACTCACCTAGTGGATAGCTCATGTTCTCTCCTTGGCTCCTTCCTCTCTCCAGCCTCTGGATTCTTCTGGGGCACCTCCTCCCACCCCTCAGGTAGCTTTATACCTGGGCTGAGCACTGAGGCCGCCCAAGAGGGAGGGAAGGAGTTACACCCTAGGGCGGGAGGGGGGATGTGGGGGGCTGGCACAGGTGCAGAAGCCCCAGAAGCAAAGGACAAGCAGGGAAGGGGACACTGAGGTGACATCCTAGTCCCCTACAGTCCCCAAACTCGACCTTAAAACCTCGTCACTGGGAGGGAGGGGTCAAAGGCAGCAGGGGATTATCGGGGGACAAAGGGGCTGCCCTGCTCCCTGCTGCTCTGCACGTCCTGGGATCCAGTTACTCTGAGGAGGCGGCCTCCGGCTCCGCCCCCACTGGGACCCAGGCATTGGGCCCTGGCCTCAGAGGAGTTTGGAAAAGGGATGGGAGTGGTGGCATGTGAGCACCATCATTCACACCAAGGTACAGGGAAGTGGGCACGTCTACACACAGAGAGACACATGTTGGCACATGGGCACACACCAGACGTGAGCACACTCACATTCATTCATTTAAGTAATATTGACGCCTACTCTGTGCTTGTTCCTGTTCCAGGCGCTGGGATAGAACAGAGAACAAGTCAGACAAAAATCCGGGCCCTGGGGCACCTGGGTGGCTTAGTGGGTTAAGCATCTGCCTTTAACTCAGGCTGTGATCTCAGGGTCCTCCTATCGAGCCCTGGGTCAGGCTGCTTGCTCAGCGGGGAGCCTGCTTCTCCAATCCCTCTGCTGCTCCCCCTGCTTGTGCTCTTTCTCTGTCAGATAAATATATTTTATTTTTCTCTCTCTTTTTTTTAAAAGATTTTATTTATTTATCTGACAGAGAAACACAGTGAGAGAGGGAACACAAGCAGGGGGAGTGAGAGAGGGAGAAGCAGGTTTCCCGCTGAGCAGGGAGCCCGATGTGGGGCTCCATCCCAGGTCTCCGGGATCATGACCAGAGCCGAAGGCAGTCGCTTAACCACTGAGCCACCCAGGCATCCCCAGATAAATATATTTTTAAAAAATTTAAAACCCTGCCCTTGAGGAACTGATGCTCGAGTGGGCGCAGCCTTCCGCTTTCAGAACCCCATGCACCCGGCAGGCCGGCACACGCTGCAGAGGGAGGGTACAAACGTGTTCACGCGGATATGTGCAGACCTGTGCACACGTAGCCACACCCAGAGGCCCCAGCAGAGGCACATGCGTGGAGCAGACACGTGCACACGCGGGTGTATACACACCACAGTCCCGTGTGTGCATGCGCACACACGTGCAGCGGGACGTCAGGACTCCTGAGATGGAGCCATCTTTTAGTCTCTGCTGTCCTGGAAGATCTTGGGCCGGTGGCTGTCCTCTGCCCAGACACAGCACATACACACATGCAGTCGCGTACCTAACTAAGGCCCTTTCCAGCTGGGGAAACCTTGCGGCCTGGGGGGTTAGCTGGGTTCTAGTCCTTCTTCACAACATCCCCCGTTTCTCCATAGGGACCATTGTTCGGTTCTCAGCCCCTGCCCACCCACTAGCTCAGAGAGCTCAGGCAGACCCCCACCCTGCTTCTCTCCAGTTGGGGGATGGAAGAGTGCTCTACCTTCCTCCCTGGAGCAGAGAAAGGAGGTGCATAGCTTTCCTGCGAAGGCAGGAGATACCCCTGTTCATTCATTCACACATGTCTACATTCAGTTCTCAGATTTCGATGGGACCTCTATGTGGGCCTGCCTCGTACCTGACGCCCAGCGAGGGATATCTACTTACCCAGAGCCACACAGCAATGCTGAACAGATCCTAGACTCCTGCCCCCCCAGCTTGGGATTGGATCTAGGGGTGTCTCTGAGCTGAACTGTGAGCTGAAGGAGGGAGATGTTTGAAGGAAGGATGGGCTCTGATGTGGGAGATCCTAAATTGGATCTCTGGGGGCGGGGGCGGGGGGGGGCAGCCAGAAAGAGCCCATGCTGGGCAGTGGTGATGTCAGGGGATTAGACTAGGCTCTTTGAGTGGGTGCACTGAGGCGTAGGCCAGACCAGGTAGTGAAGGGGGAGGTGGAGAAGGAGGAGGAGGAGGAGGAGGCCAAGAGCGGAGGAGGGGAGAGGGAGGCAGATACTCGATCTGGTGCTATTCCTGGGTGGGTGGTGGGCATGGGGCTGGGTCTCACCCCAGAGGGCGGGCTCACCCTCACCCAACCCCACCACCCCCGACTTCTCTTGGGGGCTTCACTTTCTCTCTTACCCCTAGGTGCCCTTCACAGCTGGAGGAACTGACCCCAGCCCAGGCCCAGCTTTACCCCAAGGTGTCTGTCTGTTTTGTTTTGTTTTGTTTTGTTTTTAAGATTTCATGTACTTATTTGACAGAGAGATAGAGAGAAAGAGCACAAGTAGGCAGAGCGGCTGGCAGAGGGAGAGGGAGAAGCAGGCTCCCCACTGAGCAGGGAGCCCGATGTGGGGCTCTATCCCAGGACCCTGGGATCCTGACCTGAGCCTAAGGCAGACGCTTAACAACTGAGCCACCCAGGCGCCCCCCGCCCCAAAGACATCTGTCTTGGCAAAGGTCATCAACTCTGCCACCTTGACCATCCCCACTTCGCAGTGCATCTGTCTCCATCTCCGTTTTAGTCTCACAGAAGCCGATGCCTGGGGATCCCCCCGACTCAGGAGCCAGCAGACTTGGATGTGAGTCTGCCTTTGTCACTAGCTGGAGCGAACCCCCCAACCTCTCTGAGCCTGTTTTCTGGTCTGGAAACTGGCTAATACTTCCCAACACGCAGGCTCTCGCTGACCCCACCCACCAACTGCCTTGCTCCCTGCTAGGAGGACCCTCCTAGGTCCTTCCAGGTTTACCCCAATGACACACAAAGACTCCAACCAATGGCAAAAGCTTTGATGCCTCATGACCATACTTTTGGAGGTCCATCCCCACCTGCCATACATATGCTCCTGAGAGATCTCCCCGTCCCTCCCCCTAAGCATGACCCCAGTGTCACCCAGTGGGTCACATAATGAGGTCTCTTCAGAACAAACACATGTGAACTCCAAACCAGATCCTCACCCTGACCCCCATATTAAGGTCGACCCATCCCCCACTATATATCTACACCTTTCCCTCTCCAGGCAGTGAGAATAGCAAGTGCAAAGGCCCTGAGGTGCGAGCATGAGTGACAGGTTTCAGGAACAGATAAGGCAGGCAGGCAGAGAGCAAAGACTGGTGGCTGGTGAGAGGTGAAGGGCTGGGGAAAGGGCAAGAGGCATCTCGCCCTCTCCCATCATCACCACGTCTTCCTTGACTCCCCAGTGCCCTCAGGACACAGTCCTAACTGCAGCCTGCCCTTTGAGGCCTGCGATCCCCCAGTCCCTGTGCAGCCTTGCAGCTCACTTCTTGCTTTTCTCCACCTTCTACCTCAGCTGCACAACCTACTCACACACTTGCGTCCAGGTAATTCTCCCTGCATAGAAAACCCTCCTGCTCCCCCTTCACCCAACACAATCCTTCTCTTATGTTAACCTTCAGCTCGGACTTTTACCTCCTCTGGGAAGCTTTCCTTGTCTCCTCTGCCCCCTCGGGACTCCCACAGGTCCCCAAGGTTCCCTGTCCACTTCCTGATCACCCTACCTTATCATTCTCGGTCTCCCAGGATTTCTCCCCAGTGCGACAGGAGGCAGGGACTTCTCATCTCTGCAGCCTTAGCACCGGGCCAGGTGACACTCAGTGAGTATCAGCTGGAGGAAGGCGAGAGCATCGTGGTTCCAGCCCAAGGCTCTGCAAAGCCAAGCCAAGGAGGCTGGTCAGCTGAGCAGATCACCTACATCAGCGCCTCATCCTAACCGGGTAGCAGGCCGAAGGGAGGGCAATGAGGGTGTTTGGAAGAGAAGTCCCCATGACAGGGATCATCAGGGGAGGAGCACAGTCTGCTCCATTCACTGTTCTAGAGCCCCAGGTGGTGGTGAGAGGGGCCAGGGTACTGCCCACCTGGAGGGCACAGCCTGGCAGCCCAGCCACACCGCCTCCAGCATCCTCCAGCGCTTCCTAAGGGCCCCGGGGTCATTCCAAGCTCTTCTGTCCAACATCTCACTCTTCCTTCACAGAACACCATGGGGTGGCTAGTACTGTCTTCCCATTTCACAGGTAAGGAGATTGAGGCACAGCAAAGTTAAGTGATCACTTTGGAGTCACATGGCTAGCAGGGAGCAGTGCTAGGATTTGAACCCAGCCTCCAGAGCCAGGGCTCTTTGCTGTTACTGTCACGTCTTATTTCTGGGGCTTAATGGTTTCCAGCTTATGGGGCCTTCCCATAGCTTCTGTCACCCTGTTTTCCCTTCAGGGTTATGTGACAAGCAGCTGGCATCCCCATTTTGCAGATGAGATTGTAGGAAGGAATAAGATGAGAAGATGAGGAAAAGAATCCATTTTTTTTTTAGCCTCTTTTATGTTACCAGTCACTTTACACATAGGTGTTATCTCTCTTCTCTTTTTTAAAGATTTTACTTATTTATTTGACGGAGAGAGAGAGAGACAGCAATAGAGGGAATACAAGCAGGGGGAAGTGAGAGAGGGAGAAGTAGGCTTCCCACCGAGCAGGGAACTCGATGTGGGGCTCGATGTGGGGCTCAATGCAGGGCTCGATCCCAGGACTCTGGGATCATGACCTGAGCCAAAGGCAGATGCTTAACTACTGAGCCACCCAGGCGCCCCTAGACGTTATCTCTTTTAATCCTTGTAACAACTCTGAGAAATAGGTTTTGTGGTTACTAATGAGGTTCAGAGAGGTTCAGTGACTTACAAGGATCGCACAGGGAATGAACTGTAGAGGTCTTGAATGCAGGACTGGCTCCAATGTCCGGACTGTTCCCTGCAATCCCCAGATGAGGCTGCTTTGTTGTCCCATTAACCGCACCACCGTCGGTCCCCATGCGGGTTGGACACCATGATAATCAAGCAAGACACACAGATCAACCAGTGATCTGCCTGGATTGTCCTAACCCAGTCCTAACTTGGCCCTTGCCCATCTCTGGAATCCAGCCAAGCATCGCCGCTGCTTCCTGAGTGGCTTTGGGCTGGAGGAGGAGAGCCCGAGGAAGAGGCAGGTGGAACAATCCCTGTCCTAGGAGCAGAGTCTGGTGGAAGATTAGGGTGTGGGAATAAAAACTGGGAGAAAGTGGAGTTAGAGCCAGCAAGGCTGTCCCTCCGTTCAGCAGTTACCACTGAACTCTCACTCTGTGACCTGAACTTCCCAAAGAAGTAACACATATGCAGGGTCTAATCAGATGAGCAGACTCCACGAAATAAGAAAAACGACTCCAAAGCTCTACTACATTAAACACTGTGTGACAGAGACACACAACTGGACACATAGGTTAGTTGAGCAGAATAGAAAGACCAGGCATAGACCCTCGGATACATAGCAATTTAATATATGATGAAAGGGTCATTTAAAATGAGGATAAGAATAAACTATTAAAGTAAAAGGCAGTAGGCACCTGGGTGGCTCAGTCGTTGAGCATCTGCCTTCGGCTCAGGTCACGATCTCAGGGTCCCTGGATCTGTCCCCACCTCGGGCTCCCTGCTCAGCATAAAACCTACTTATCCCTCTCTGACTCCCCCTGCTTGTGTTCTCTCTCTAACTGTGTTTTTCTCTGTCAAATAAATAAATACAATCTTTTAAAAAGTAAAAATAAAAATAAAATAAAAGGCAGGGTGCCACGGTGGCGCAGTCGGTTCATCGTGGTTTCAGCTCATGTCCTGATCTCAGTGTTGTAAGATCGAGCCCCATGTGGGGTTCTGCGCTCAGTGAGGAGTCTGCTTGAGATTCCCTCTCCCTCTGCCCCTCCAGCTCATGCGCTCTTTTTCCCTCTCAAGTAAATAAATAAATATTTAAAATAAAATAAAATCAAAGGCATTAGGACAGCTGGAAAATTATATGGAAAAATTTGAATGAGATCCCATAATGCATGTAGCCGGTGTCCCGCTCAGTTCCGTTTTACTAGCAGGGCACCTAGCTTCTGGCTGATGTGAGTGCTGACGAGTAATGGCCCATAGTTGCCTCCTTCTTCTCCCTCTGACCAAGGGACCCATTTATAGCAAAGGAAGTGTGGTGGCGGACACGCTACCATTTGCTGTCCCATCCAGAAGCTGCCGGCCTCTTAGGGTAATGGAACAGCCTCTGGAAGATGCATCTTAAACAGCAGCATGAAGAGGACCCTGCACTTCTAGAATGCAATGTATACCTTAAGCCAATGGCTGTTTTATGGCATTGTGCCCCAGAAGATAGGTATATGAGTCTGGAAACCTAGGATTAGAAACAGGAGTGGCTCTGCTTACCATCACTCCCTAGTAGCCTCCTTGGAAAATTTGGGCTCCTTGCCCCCTGACTTCAGGTCTTGTGTGTCTGGAGATCCTAATTCCCCAAAGTGGAGAGGGTCACTTCTGCCACACACCATGCAAGGATCCTAATGCATTTTGCGCCACATCTGCCTCCTGGTCACTTTGGTCTCCTCACGCCAACAGATGAGCAGGCAAGGAAGGGACTTGCCATACTGGCAGGTTACTTGACATTGGTCATCAGCAGGAGGTAGGACTGCTGCTATGAAGTGCGGTCAGCAAGAAGAGGTTAGCACTCAGCTCATCCCCTGGGACTTCTCCAGAGAGCCATGCTGAGTTTGATTTGTACCATGACTCAACAGGGCGTGGGAACTAGGGAGTCACCCCTTCAGGGATGAGGGTCAGGGTCAACCCTCCAGGTAGGCTATGGAGACCAGCAGAAATACTGGCTGAAGCCGGGAGTAGAAGGGAAGGCTTCTAGAACTAATGCTCCTCTTCTAAGTTTACCTAGACATTGTGACCCATCAGAATCCTGGAGTAGCTGTATGTGGATGGAGTGAACTTCAAGGGGGAAGCAAGTAGATCTGAGCAGTGCAAAGGTAAACTGTGGTGCACGCTGTTGGGGTCCCATCAGATCCCGTTCTGATAGTAGACTCATCTCCCAGCTGCCCCCATCTCTGGAGAACGGCCCAGCACCCCTCCTCCTGCCCGACCTTGGCCAACAGATTAAGGAAGGCCTTACCTCCACGTGGAACTAGCCTGGTAATACAATCTGGGCTCCAGAGCTTTCTCTAGATTCAAACCAAAGCTTGTCAACAGCCAAGACCACATTGTTGCTCCCATCTCCTCCCTGCCCTATCTGATGACCTCATTCTTCTGAGAACGTTGTCCGAGTTGGTCGCGTCCATCTCAGGCTGTTTCTGGGGAACCTACCCTAAGGTAGATCCCTTTCTAATGCCGTTAGGAGTAAATAAATGACTGATGAAAGATTTACATGTGAAAGAAATCTCTGAAATTACTAAGTAAAAATATAGAAGAATATTTTAAAACCTTGGACTTGGGCGTTAATTTCAATAGCCAAGACAAGGCAATAATGCAAGCATCCATGAGAGGTGAATGGGTAAAGAAAATGTGGTATGGACATACAATGGGATACTATGCAACCAATAAAAAAGAAGGAAATTCTGATATTTTCAACAACACGGGTGGACTTTAAGCAAAATAAGTCAGACCAAGAAAGACGAACACTGTATGATCTCATTTACTTGTGAAATCTCAAAAAAAAAAAAAAAAAAACCCTCATAGAAAAAGAGATCAGATTTGTGTTGCCAGGTAGGAGTTGAGGGGTGGGTGGAGGAATTGCGTGAAGATGGTTGAAAGGCCTAAATTTGGGGCGCCTGGGTGGCTCAGTTGGTTAAGCAACTGCCTTCGGCTCAGGTCATGATCCTGGAGACCCGGGATCGAGTCCCACATCAGGCTCCCTGCTCGGCGGGAAGCCTGCTTCTCCCTCTTTCACTCCCACTGCTTTGTGTTCCCTCTCTGGCTGTGTTTCTCTCTGTCAAATAAATAAAATCTTTAAAAAAAAAAAGAAAGGCCTAAATTTGGTTTTAAGATAAATAAGTAGTGAGGATATAATACAAACGCGATGCTAATGGTTAACGCTGCTGTATGGTGTATTGGAAGGTTGCTGAGAGAATAAATCCTAAAGGTTCTCAGCACAGGTAAAAAGTTTTTGTGTAATTACATGAGGATATGGGTGTTAATGAAACTCATGGTGGTAATCATTAAGTATATTAAGTATATACATCGGTGCCGGGGGTGGGGGCTCAGTTGGTTAAGTGTCTGCCTTTGGCTCAGGTTGTAATCCCAGGGTCCTGAGATCGAGTCCCACTTCGGGCTCCCTGCTCAGTGAGGAGCCTGCTTCTCCCTCTCCCTCTGCCCCTCTCTGGGTTCTGCTCTCTCTCACTCCCTCTCTTTCAAATTAATAAATGAAATCTTAAAATATGTATATTTTTAAAATCATTAAAAAATATAATATATGACGGGCACCTGGGTGGCTCAGTTGGTTAAGTTTCTGGGTCTTGGTTTCCACTCAGGTCATGATCTCAGGATCACGAGATTGAGCCCCACTTCAGGCTCTGGGCTCAGCGCAGAGTCTGCTTCAGTTCTTTATCTCCTTCCCCCTCTGCTCCTCCCCCTGCACACTCACTCTTTCTGTCTTTATTTTTTTTAATAAGATTATTTATTTATTTATTTGACAGAGAGAGAGAGACCACAAGTAGGCAGAGAGGCAGGCAGAGAGAGAGGAAAAAGCAGGCTCCCCACTGAGCAGAGAGTCCAATGTGGGCCTTGATCCCAGGACCCTGAAATCATGACCTGAGCCGAAGGCAGAGGCTTTAACCCTCTGAGCCACCCAGGTGCCCACTCTGTTATTTATTTATTTGTTTGTTTGTTTGTTTGTTTGTTTGTTTATTTATTTATTTAATTTATTTATAATTTGACAGAGGGAAACACAGCCAGAGAGGGAACCCAAGCAGGGGGAGTGAGAGAGGGAGAAGCAGGCTTCCCACAGAGCAGGGAGCCCGATGTGGGGCTCGATCCCTGGTCTCCAGGATCATGACCTGAGCCAACTGAGCCACCCAGGCGCCCCTCTTTCTGTCTTTAAAAAAGATTTTATTTATTTATTTGAGAAAGAGAGCATGAGAGAGGCAAAGTGAGAGAGAGAAGCAAGACGCCCCGCCAAGCAAGGACCCCAATGTGGGAATTAATCCCCGGACTCCAGGATCATGACCTGAGTTGAAGGCAGTTGCTTAACCAACGAGCCACCCAGGTGCCCCATAAATAAAATCTTAATACATATTTATGTCAAGTAGTTATGCTATACACCTTAAGCTTGTAGTTTAAGTAGTTACATGTCAGTTATATCTTAAAACTGGAAGAAAAATATAAGAGAAAAGCTTGGGCTAAGAGAAAGCCTTCTAAATCAAGTCATAATACACAACACCCGTAAAGTAAAAAGTAAAAGGTTGATACATTTAAATACATCTCTGTTTTTTTACTCTAAGTACATCCAAATATTGCTTCTAATTACTGACATGCACTGTCTCTCAATACAGAAACTCTGATGGGTTATGCTTCCATTGATATTTTCATTTGTAAAAAGATGATTTAGGGGCACCTAAAAGAGGGCAAGTCCATGATCAAGAGTGTAGGAGAGGGGCATCTGGGTGGCTCAGTCGTTAAATATCTACCTTCAGCTCAGGTCATGATCCTGGAGTCCTGGGATCAAGCCCCGCATGGAGCCCTGCATGGAGCCCCTCATCACATGCAGCCGCATATCGAGCCCCACATCAGGCTCCGTGCTCAGCAGGAAGCCTGCTTCTCCCTCTCCCACTCCCCCTGCTTGGGTTCCTTTTCTCACTCTCTCTGCCAAATAAATAAATAAAATCCTAAAAAAAAAAGAGAGAGAAAGACATATCCATGGGATTAGTTATCTACTGCTGCATAACAAGTTACCCCAGAACCTTGTGATTTAAAATAACATTCATGATTTCCATTTTAGGTTAGGGATCCTCAAGGGTTGTTGGTCTGAGGGCATCAGTCCTTTCCTGGCTTTTAGTGGGAGGCTGCTCTCAGTTCTTGCCACATGGACCTCTTGGTGGGGCATCTCACAATATGACATCTTGCTCTATCAGAGAAGCAGAGAAGAGCCAGAGAAGAGTGCCGAGATGGAAGTCACAGTCTTCCCTAGCCTTATCTTGGAAATGCGGTCCCATCACTTTGGCCGATTCCCGTCATTATACAAGCAAGTCACGAGGTCCAGCCTACCTCAAGGGATGGGGATGAACATTTGGAGCATGTCAGAAGCTTCCTATTTCAAAACCAAATGCAATGTGTGAACTTGGTTTGGGTCCTGACTTCAACAAACCATCTGTACGGAGACATGTAGGAGATAATCCAAGAAATTGGAACATGGACTATGTATTGGGTGATTTTTTTAAAAGATTTTATTTATTTATTTGACAGAGAGAGAGAGACAGCGAGAGAGGGAACACAGGCAGGCAGAGTGGGGAGAGGGAGAAGCAGGCTGCCCTCTGAGCAGGGAGCCGGATGCAGATCATGACCTGAGCTGAAGGCAGACGCTTAACGACTGAGCCACCCAGGCACCATTCGATTCTTTACAACTGTGTGTGATTCTTTATAAAGGTAATGTAGTCATTCTGGGACAGGTAGTTATGCTATATAAGTATATATATCGGTGCCGGGGGTGGGGGCTCAGGTAACTCATTTGATTCAATATGCAAAATAGTTGAAAAGGCATGTGATTAGGGGCGCCTGGGTGGCTCAGTTGGTTGGGCGTCTGCCTTTGGCTCAGGTCATGATCCCAGGACCCTGGTACTGAACCCCGCATCAGGCTCCTTGCTCAGTGGGGAGCCTGTTTCTCCCTCCGCTGCTCCCTCTGCTGTGCCCTGTCTCTTTCTCTCTCTCTGTGAGTCAAAAAATGAGTAAAATCTAGGGGCGCCTGGGTGGCTCAGTTGGTTAAGCAACTGCCTACGGCTTAGGTCATGATCCCGGAGTCCCGGATTCGGGCCCCACATCGGGCTCCCTCCTCAGTGGGAAGCCTGCTTCTCCCTCTCTCACTCCCCCCTGCTTGTGTTCCTTCTCTTGACTATGTTTCTCTCTGTCAAATAAATAAATAAAATGTTTTTTTAAAAAAATGAGTAAAATCTTAAAAAAAAAAAGGTATGTGATTAGTGCAAGGATTTCCTCCCACCTCTGTGCTTGCCAGCCACCCAGTTCTTCTCCCTGGAGGCAACAAAAGTTACTTGTTTCTTTGGAATACTTACAAGAACATATTGTGTATATATAATCAAATATGTACGTTTGGATTTTGCCTTTTTAAAACAAATAGTAGGGGCGCCTGGGTGGCTCAATTGGTTAAGCGACTGCCTTCGGCTCAGGTCATGATCCCGGAGACCCGGGATCGAGTCCCACATCCGGCTCCCTGCTCAGTGGGAAGCCTGCTTCTCCCTCTCTCACTCCCCCTGCTTGTGTTCCCTCTCTGGCTGTGTTTCTCTCTGTCAAATAAATAAAATCTTTAAAAAAAAAATAAAACAAATAGTAGCAAGTCATACACATTATTCAGCACCATGCTTTTTTCACTTAATAACATTGATCAACCATTTGCAACAGCATGGGTATGGGTGGAACTAGAAGAGTATTATGCTAAGCGAAATAACTCAGAGAAAGACAAATGCCATATGATTTCACTCATATGAGGAATTTAGGAAACAAAAACAAGCAAAGAGAAAAAGAAAGAAACAGACGCTTTTTAAAAGAAGACTTATTTGAGAGTAAGAGGAGCGGGGAGGGGCAGAGGGAGGAAACCCTCAAGTCAATTCCCTGCTCAGCAGGGAGCCGGACACAGGGCTCTATCTCAGGACCCTGAGATCATGGTCTGAGCTGAAACCAAGAGTGGGGCATTCAATGGACTGAGCCACCCAGGCACCCCCAAAGAAACAGACTCTTTTTTTTTTTTTTTTTGACAGAGAGACACAGCTAGAAAGGGAACACAAGCAGGGGGAGTGAGAGATGGAGAAGCAGGCTTCCTGCTGAGCAGGGAGCCAATTTAGGGCAGGATCTCAGGACTCTGGGATCATGACCCGAGCCAAAGGCAGCCGCTTAACGACTGAGCCACCCAGGCACCCTGCTTTTTTTTTTTTTTTTTTTTTTTAAGATTTTATTTATTTATTTGAGAGAGTGAGGAAGCAAGAGAGAGCAAGCAC
>PITA01016966.1:30176-44917 GCA_004023965.1 Spilogale gracilis | reverse complement strand
GGGGGGGGGCGGAGATGAAGCCTGCTAGTGGTGAAGGAGAGGGGCAGCGGGGCAGGACTGAGACAGGGTATGGGGGCGAGCTGGCAGGACTTGCTGACAGGCCGGAGGCTGCTGGGAGCAGAGGAAGCCAAGGAAGGAAGACTCCTGGAGCTTTGTTTGAACAATTTCATGGAAGATGCTGGCGCGCTTTCCTGAGAAGGGAAAGGCTGTGCTGAGGAGGGACTCGAGGTTCTGCCTACTCGCACTCAGTGTGGTGAACGTGAGATGCCCTTTAGGTATCTAAATGGAAGGTCAAGGGGCACTTGGGTGGCTCAGACTGGAGCTACGGTCTGGGGACATTTAAGCAATTAAACCACAGGGCTCGTGTGATGCCCCCAAGGACAGAGTGTGGCCAGAGAAGAGGACGGAGGCCACCAACATTGTGGCTGGGATGATGCCACTGACCCTCAGAGGCTCCCCATTCCCTTGGGGGAAGTGAGGCATAGACCTGGGGTCTAGGTCAATGTGCCCGCCAGTGGTCGGAAGGCAGCTCTGGTGGGGGGCTCTTCATGTCACCCAAATCCCATTCACCTGAAATCTATTTTTTCAGCGAAAACCATGAAGCACATTTGCTACATCTCATAAATAAATGCTTTTGTGTTCCCCTATTTCTTTCTCTTTTGCTTCATTTAAAACATTTTAGGTATTTGAGACAAAAGCACATCTGTCTTCACGGGATTTAAAAAACACTTTGAAATCAACACGCTGGTACTACAGCCCAAAGGACGCAAACACGGCCTTCTGTGGCAAGTGTGTCTTGGTGACCCAGTGTTGGTCCGAGAGGCTAGGTCGCCAGAGCGGGCTCTGGGGTCTCACCTCCCCGGGGAGGGCCAGGCCTTCTGAAAGGGGCTCGGGACTGACAGGTGCCTTCAGAGTCACATTTACTTTGGAAAATATATTCAGAAAGAAGGAGGGGAGAAAGGAAGACAGAATGATGTCAGTGAGGAACTCTGCCCAGGAGAGGGGACAGCTGGATTCTAAGTCCTGACTTAAACTGTGGGGTCTTAGCAAGCTGTTCCCACCCTCAAGCCTGTTGATGTAGGAAGGGAGGAAGGTGGCGCCAGCTGCAGGCTCCTTGGGTCTCAGCTGAAGACCCCCTGTGCAGCCTAGAGGAGTAGGGGGCACCACCCAGCCACAGAGTGCCTCCCCAAACAGAGCATCCCTGGGGCGGTGGCCTTTGGTGACCCTGGGAGGAGGTCCAAGTGCCTCTTCAGCCAAAGCCCTCCCCGGGGATGCTGCCCCTGAGCAGGAGGGCAGGACGCTACAGTACCCACCTGGCTCACGAAGATGTTTCCAGCCACACTCAGGGTCTCAGTAGCCGTGGTGCCCATGGTGGCCTGCAGCAGCCAGCTGATCTAGGAGGCACAGTGCTCTTTGTGGGCAGGCATCAGTAGGCCCCAGAGTCGGAGAGGGTCAAGGGTGGGGTGGAAACACCTTGTAAATCTTCCTTCCAACTTCCAGCCTGGCGTAGGAAGCCCTCACCTCCGACTCTCCTTCCACACCTCCATTCATGGGGCTTACCATTTCCCAAGGCCTCCCACTCTACCTTAGGATAGCTCCAATCACTACAGCAGTGTTTCTAGAATGCATGTTCTCTGTTTCCATACAAAAGCATTCCCTGGCCCAATGTACTTGAGAACTGCTGTACACACACACCTTGGAAGTTATCAAATACATAGCAGCATAGTAAAGGCTCTGAGAAGTCCTGCACAAACACTTGTTCAAATTTGTCTAGCCCAGCTTCACAAAAGTATTTGACCACGTGATCCCTTTACCTAGTAACGTGTGTTAACCCACTAAGAAGCTGGAGTTTTGTGAAAAAGCCTTTGGGAAACATCATATTAGAAAGTTCTTCCCTTCAATCAAGATGAAGTCTGCTTCCCTGGGATTTCTCCCCACTGCAGGAACCTCCCTGGCTTCCATTCCTCTAACCTTTCTTCACACATGTGGACACAGGTCTCCTACGCTCGCCTCCTCCTACCCTAGGCTTCTCTCCTGCAGGCTCCCCAGCCCTACATCCTACAACTATTTTGGGCAGGGCATGGTGTCAGGCCCTATCACTAGCCTGAGACTTCAGCTGTTATAGCCCCTTGGCTGAACACATGCTCCAGGTTCAGAGAGAACTGCCTCCCTCCTGCCCCGCGCTGGGCACTCTTACCCTGACGCTGATGGGTTTTGCCTTTCTGGAGGTCCCCTGCTGCGATGAGTTCATTCTGAGCTCAATCGGCTAAAAACTCAAGACTCACCGTCTTCACCAGGTCCAACTGCTGCCCACTGCCGCCTCTTGTATCCTGCTTTCGCACGGCAGATTTGATGAACATAAGCCCGGGATCTGACATTTCCACCAGCTAAGTCTGGCCCACTCGGCGCACTGCTCCGGTCTCTCAAGATCTTTTCCGTATAAATGATTTCTCTCCCTGACCCTTCTTCTCACAGTGGCCTCAACTCTGCAAACGTCCCTCCCACAAAGATCACATTGGATTTGGTGCCATTTCTCCTTAGCATCATGACTGCAGACTGTGAAAGATGTCTGGCTAACGGGAGGCTCCGAGTGGGAGGTGTGGACGCTGGGAGCAGGATTCTGGGAAGGTTCGGGCTCTCAGAGCTGGGGAGCGAGGGAGGGTCTGGACTCGGGGTGCAAGGCCTTCTGGGGGAGCGTGAGCCCCGTGGGTCGGTGGCCCCGGGAGAGTCCCGGCCATGGCACTGGGAACTCACCTTCTGGATCACCCGCTGCATGAGGCCCACATAGTACAGCACAGACATGACACAGCTGAAGAAGACGACAATGGGCAGAACCTGCCAGGGGAGAGCACAGGCCCCGGGGTGAGAGGCAGGCAGCCAGCAGGGCACCTACGGCCCAGGAGACCCCAGACTGCCCACCTGGCCCAGAGCCTTGCCACGGGGACACCTGACCGAGGAACAAGGTCTGAATTCGGCGCCTGAGGTCACGAACGGCGCTTCTTTGGAGGCACTTCTGTCCTCTCTGCTGCCAGCCCACCGGCCGTCTCTCCCCAACCCCTCCCGCTCACACAGGGGGCCTACGCCTGGGCAGGGAAGCAGAACTTGAGTCCCCCACTTTTTAATCCCCTCGTCTGTAAAGTGGGAGTTACGCCAATTTATTGCATTGCTGTGAGAGCAAGGGAACTGGCTTGGGCCCGGCACCTTGCACAGAGCACCCTGCCCCCTCCTCTGTGGGCTCAGTCCCGGCCCGGCCTCTGGCCTAAACCTCCCTCCTGAGCTTTGGGCCCGAACAAGAGGCCTCTCATCAATCCAGCATTCCACCGCCTGCCCAAGACCCACCAGCTCAGAACCAGAACCCCAGGGGAACTGCCCTCCTGTCACCCTGTTTCCTGTCGCCAGGGTGAGCAGCCTACTCCAGGCCCCGTGGATTCTGCCCTCAAAACTGGCCTCACACCCCCTCCCTCCTCACCGGGGCCCCGGCGCCACCCCAGCATCTCCACTGCAGTCTGACTGCCAACCACTCCAACGTGCGCCAGTGGACGAGCAGTGTCATAGCGCGGATGGCCAGCAGCAGTGCATGGACAGTGTGGAAACGAGAACCAGGAGCCTCTCCATGGGCCATCAGGGAATGGTTTCTTTTCTTTTTTAAAGATTTTTATTTATTTGACAGAGAGAAACACAGCCAGAGAGGGAACACAAGCAGGGGGAGTGAGAGAGGGAGAAGCAGGCTTCCCGCTGAGCAGGGAGCCCGATGTGGGACTCGATCCCGGGTCTCCGGGATCATGACCTGAGCCAAAGGCAGTTGCCCAACCAACTGAGCCACCCAGGCGCCCCCAGATAATGGTTTCTAAGACAGCTTCTTTGACGGGAAAGGGGCAGGTGTGGGGCGGGTGCAGGCTGAGCTCTAGGGGCAAGGAAGGGTGGGGGTGGCTGGTGTGGGCGTGAAGTAGCATTAAAAGGATACGCAAGGGAGGGCAGTTGCTTTGGGGAGGGAACAAGGTGACAGGGGTCGGTGGGCGTGGGAGGCAGACTTTACTACATCCCCATTTGTACTGCTGGAATATGTTATCAGTTCCAGTTTCTTTTAGTTTTAATGTTTTCTTTTTAAAAATATTTTATTTATTGAGAGAGAGAGAGAGCGCGCGAGCACGCACAAGCAGGGAGGGGAGCAGCCGAGGGAGACAGAGAAACAGACTCCCTGCTGAGCAGGGAGCAGGTCGCAGGGCTGGATCCCAGGACCCCAGGATCATGACCTGAGCCAAAGGCAGGCACTTAACTGACGAAGCCACCCAGGTGCCCCTCCAAACAATTTTAAAAATAAGTTATGCACAAGTGGTAACAGGAGGCGCACCCTTACGCTGACATATTAGATGGGGAAACGAGACATTAAAGCACAGAAAAGCTAGAAGTCAGTACATCCAAACAGCAAGTCGCTGCTCTGTGTGCTGGGGCTGCGCAAGTGTGGACTCTTCCTTCTGTATCCGCACGTTCTCATCTGCTCCTATAATCTTCTGTAACAGGTGGACACCTCGCAAGGGAGGGGAGCCTGAGCAGAGGGGAGGCTCTCGGAAGCTCGTCCGCTGGGTCTGAGGTGCCTGTGCAATAGCCAAGGGGACTGCTGAGCGGGCGGTTGGATAAATGGGTCAGGAGCTCAGAGGAGGGGTCTGGGCCAGACCCAGTTTGGACTTGTTTGCACAAGAGTATAGGCTGAGGCCGTGGGACAGAAGTAATTCCCCGAGGAAATCACCGCGAGTGAGAAGAGCAGTGAGGAAGGACAGGGCGCTGGGGTCAGCGTCACAGAAGGGGGGGAGAGGAAAGGAGGGGCACAAGGAGGGGACAGAGAAGAAATGGTTGGAGAAGGGCCAGGCCAGGGCTGTGAGGGACATTGAGGACAGCTGTCTAAGGACACTCGGTCAGCTCTGCTGGATGCATCTGAGCATTCCAGAAAGGTGAGGAGTGACATGGACCCTTGACAGCTAGCAACTCAGGGGTCCCCGATGGAGACAGCAAGAACAGGCTGCTCTCGAGAAGCTCGGCTGTGCCAGAAGGAAAGCTCTCAGGAGAGGTGAGGGGTGAAGAGCTGTTTTTGTTTTTAATACGGGGGGTCCTGTGGAATCGCGCTCAGGCTCTGGCTCACAATGAACAGGCACCACAGCATGGCCCCAGAGACAGAGGCCCCATCCCAGGCAGCCCCTGCCGAGCAGTTTCCCTTCCCTGCCCACATGGACACTGCGGCTTTCTCCGGACCAGCTCCACACCCCAGCCTGTCACCAGCCTCCCCGCAGCGGGGCTGTCCCTCCCTGACAGGGAACCCAGGCTGTAGGTGGAGGAGCCCTGCTCAGCCCCGTGACTCGTGACTCGCCCCGGCTGCCTGGTGCCGGCCCACCCCCAGCACGAGGCTGCTGACGTCACCTGCCCTCCCTCGCAGTGAGACATGGAGACAATCACGTACTGTCTAGACAACCTGTCCAATTTATCATGAGAGGGACTGCCCCTCGGCGGCCTGGCAGGCCTGCAGACAGGGCCCACACCCGGGCGGAGAGAGCCTGGGCCGGCACCACCTGACTGCAGATTGGGGACTTTCTCCCAAATCTGCAGCAAGCGAGGCACATTTTCCACCCGGGTGATGTGGGTTTTGGGGTGGAAGGGAGGCTGTGTTTTGCATTCAAGAGTGATTGTCTTGGCAGGGGAGATAAATTTATGCAAGAGAAGAGAGGTGACCTCCAAATTTCTCACGTGGGACATTCCATACTAATGAAGGTTCCTGAGGCCCATGTGATCTCCCAGCCTGGGGAACAACTTTGGGGCCTATATCGTGGGGATAGGCAGCGTTGCTGTAGTCGGGGAGGGCGAAGCACACGCGGCCCGGCCTGTGCTGGTGCGCGGCGACCCTCGGTCCTTAACCCAACCGCGGTAGATGTAAAGCCACGTCCCCGATGGGCACGCTGAGAGCGCGAGACCTGGGTTACCTGCCCAAGGTCACACACCTGCAAAAAGACAGCCCTTTCCGGACCCCACGCAGGTTGCCAAGGCCCTGCCACGAGCCTGAGGGGGTCTTCCCTGGCGGCAGTCCTGGTGCTACACTTCCCTTTCTCGGGAGAAGCATTCATCTCCTCTAAGACCGAGAGCGTCTTGTAAGTCCTGCCCACAGCCAGCTGGTCCTTCTAGTGCCGAGGCTCACCCATCACTGAAGGGAGAGGGACTTCTAGCTTGTCTAGGCCAGTGGTTCTCAGAGTACAGTCCCCGGACCAGTAGAATCACCTGAGAATTTGCTAGAAATGCCAATGTTGAGCCCCGCCCCCAGAGCTTCAGATTCCGTAGGTCTGGGGTGGGCCCAAGGATTTGGGCCTGAGCATCGCCAGATGTTGCCGGTGCTGCTGGCCTGGGTGTCACAGTCTGAGAACCACTGCTCTTCCTGATGCTAGAACCCCCACACCCCCAGCCCCAAAGGCCTAAGCCCTGCAGACAGGACCCGTCGCCCCACAAAACCCCCACAAAAATCCCAAACCACAAAATCCAAAGTCAGTCAACAATATATTAAAAGGTTCGTATACCATCGTCATTTGGGGTTTATTCTAGGGAAGCAGGGGTGGTTCAACACTGGCGAATCAACCACCGTGACACATCACATTAACAAAACAAACGGTAAGAATCCACGATCATCTCAGCAGATGCAGATAAAGCGTTTGACAAAATTCAACATCTGTTCTTGACAAAAACTCTCAGCAAAGTGAATATAGAAAGAATGTCCCTCAACATAATAAAGGTCACATATGGCAACCCATAGTTAACATCATACTCAGTGGTGAAAGGATGAGAGCTTTTCCTCCAAGATCAGGAACAAGACAAGGATGTCCACTCTCACCACTTCTATTTGATCTAGAAGTCCTAGCCAGAGCAATTAGTCAAGAAAAAAGAAAAGGTTGGGCGCCTGGGTGGCTCAGTTGGTTAAGCAACTGCCTTCGGCTCAGGTTATGATCCTAGAGACCCAGGATCGAGTCCCACATCGGGCTCCCTGCTCGATGGGAAGCCTGCTTCTCCCTCTCTCATTCCCCCTGCTTGTGTTCCTTCTCTGGCTGTGTTTCTCTCTGTCAAATAAATAAAATCTTAAAAAAAAAAAAAAAAGAAAAGGCATCCAAATTGGAAAGGAAGAAGTAAACAGTCACTATTTGCAGGTAACATGATACTATATATTAAAAAGTCCCTGAAGACTCCACCAAACAATTATTACAATAAATGAATCAGTGAAGTTGTAGGATATAAAATTAACATATACAAATCAGTTGTGTTTCTATACACTAAAATGAGCTATCAGAAAAATTATAAGACACTGGTGAAGTGGGGTGCCTGGGTGGCTCAGTTGGTTAAGTGTCTGCCTTCAGTACAGGTCATGATCCCAGGGTCCTGGGACCTGGTCCCAAGTCAGGCTCCCTGATCCACAGCGAGTCTGCTTCTCCCTCTCCTTCTGCCCCTCCCCTACCACGCATGCTCATTTACTCCTTCCTGCTCTCAAATAAATAAATAAATCTTTTTAAAAACAGACACTGGTGAAAGAAATTAAAGATGACACAAATAAATGCAAAGCTATCCTATGCACATGGATTGGAAGAATCAATATTGTCAAAATGTCCATACAACCCCAAATTATCTACAAATCCTATGCAATCTCTATCAAAACACCAGCCACATTTTTCACAGAACAAGAACAAATACTAAAGCGTGTGTGGAACCACAAAAGACCCTGAGTAGCCAAAGCAGTCTTGAGAACAAAGCTGGACGCAGCATGCTCTCTTATTTCAAACGATACTACAAGCCTCTAGGAATCAGAACAGTATGATACTGGCATGAAAACAGACACACAGGTCAATGGAATGGAACTGAGAGCCCAGAAATAAACCCATGTGTATGCAGTCAGTTAACCGGCAACAAGGAGGCAAAAATATTCAATGGGAAAAAGACAGTCCCTTCAACAAACGGTGCTGGGAAAACTGGACAGCTACATGCAGAAGAATGAAACTGGACCACTTTCTTACACCACACACAAAAATAAATTCAAATGGATTAAAGACCTGAATGTAAGACCTAAAATTGTAAACTCCTAAGAGAAAACATAGGCAGCAGGGGTCTTAGCAAAGTGTTTTGGACCTGTCCCCCCGGGCAAGGGCAACAAAAGCTAAAACAAACAAATGTGATTACATCGAATTAAAAAGCTTCTGCACAATGAAGGAACCAACAACAAAACAAAGAAGCAGCTTACTGAATGGGAGAAGGTGTCTGCTAATCATGTCTCTGTTAAGGTGATAACATAAGAAACATATAAAGAACTTACACAATTAACTCAATACGCGGCCCCCCAAAAAACATCTATTAAAAAATGGGCAGAAGACCTGAAGAGATATTTTCCCAAAGAAGACATCCAGAGGGCCAACAGACACACGAAATGATGCTCAACATCACTCGTCATCAGGGAAAGGCGAATCAAAACCACAATGAGAGACCACCTCACACTCGTCAGATTGACTATCATCAAAAAAAAAAACAACCAAAACCCAAGAAGGGGCGCCAGGGTGGCTCAGCTGTTGATCTCTAATCAATCTTGGCTCAGGTCATGATCTCGGGTTTGTGAGATGGAGCCTCATGCTGGGCTCCACACTAGATGTGGAGCTTGCTTAAAATAAATAAAACTTTTGGGCATCTGGGTGGCTCAGTGGGTTAAAGCCTCTGCCTTCGGCTCAGGTCATGATCTCAGGGTCCTGGGATCCAGGCCCGCATCGGGCTCTCTGCTCAGCGGGGAGCCTGCTTCCTCCTCTCTGCCTGCCTCTCTGCCTACTTGTGATCTCTCTCTGTCAAATAAATAAAATCTTTAAAATAAATAAATAAAACTTTTAAAAAACTGTAAGAACTAAGTAAGTAGCAGGGATGCAATGTTCGCATAGGGAATACAGTTGATAATATTGTAATAACTTTGCACAGTGACAGATGACTTATAAGGTGACTTATTATGGGGATCATTTCATAACGTCTAAAATCTGCAAGTAGTATGACATATGCCTGAAACTAACAGGGTGTTACGTCAGTTACACTTCAATAAAAGTAAAAGAAAGGAAGAGAAAACACCAACCACATACACACACAGCAATGCAGAGTTGGGTGACCCCTCGTGGGGGAAGGGCTGCTGGGAGGGGGTGGCACAATGTGTTACAGAAAGGCAGAGGGCACATAAAGTGGACCTGCCTCCTGATCTCTTGCTCTGGCCGCCCCTTGCCCTGAATGACCTCATCACTCTGCTCTCTCATACCCCACTGCCTGTCAAAGTCTCCTTCCAAGACCTCTGTAGACGCTAGGGTCTCCCAAGATTTCTCCCAGTCCAATCGCCCCAACTCCTTCCATCCAGTACCCACCTCGGTTTCCACTTCCTTCCCACTCCCTCCCCTGAAAACCAGGCTCACTGAGGTTACCAGGGGCCCCTTGAGGACTAAGTCAACCACGGTGCCTTCTAGCCCTTTTCTTACTTGATTTTATTTTTGGCCAAATGTGGTACCGTCAACCACTGGGGATGGCCAAGGCTGCTCGGGCAGACACGCTAAAAGCCTCGGGAGATGAAATCGTCTTCTTCCCCTAGGTGAGCCTCAGGGAGAACATGTGAGCAGCACTGCTGAGCTGTACGTGGGTGCATGTCCCAGAGGCGGGAGCAGAGGAACAAGTGAGCATGCGCCACCGGGTCAGCCAGACCCAGGAAGTAAGCAGGAGCCTCGGGGGAGGCAACCATGTGGGTGGGAAATTACCAGAAGAGAGATGGAGCCAAGGTGGGATGACTAATCCAGATGATACAGCCAAGAGGTGGCTGCCACGTCGGCGGGTGCTGGACTCGGGGCCAGGGGAGGTGCAGGGACCAGAAGGCCCGGGCCAAGGCTCCGCTTCCTGGAGAAGTGATGAGCTGGCCCGTGGCCCAGCAGGAAGCAGCTTGGATTCTGAACATCTAGGGGAGCTCAGAGAAGACTTCTCCAGGCCAGCAGGCGCCAAAGGCCTTGGACCACGGCCACATGATCCACGGAAAGAAGGCAAAGAAAGAGCTCCCGAGTCTCCCATTCAACTCAGCACCCGCAAAATCACCCCCACCGTAAGAACCAGCCCCATGCATAGCAAGTAGTTGTGCCTGTTTTTGTTTGCGCCTGTGTGCGTGAGTGTGTGTGCCCGATCGGGGAGGGGGTAGGTGGGTGAGTGAAATGTCATGATTAATGAATCTTGTGAAGAAGGGAATTCCGTGGCCGTGGAACATTTAAACTCTCCCTGATCTGGTCTGTCTTAGTGAAGGAGGCCATTGGCCTAGCCACTAACCGCGGGTCTGGCCAGAGGACAGGGCCTCCCAGGGGCCACAAACCAGTTAGTGTGTGACTGGGAAACGCTGCATCTGGCTGATGCTAAACCCACCTCTCGTTTCTTCTCTCGGCTGAACATCCAAACTGCAAGTCTTTAGGAACCATTTAGTATGTTGTCGACCTAACATCAGCAGCATTAAAGAAGGGAGACGCCATGTCACTGACTTCACCCCACAGTATGAGGAGAACCCGCCACGTGGCTGGTAGTCGGCTCACCTTGATCTAACCCTGGCTCCACCCTAGCTCACTGGGTGACCGTGCCCAGCTCACTGCTCCTCTCTGGGTGCGGTCTGACCATCTGTAATATTAGGGGGAGACCCAAACATCAATGAGCTCCCTTCCAGCCCACCGTTCTATGAAGCCATGGTTGTACAAGGGGATTTGGGGAGAGAAACAAGTAGCAGGTGTGCCCGGGTTCTTCCGAAAGGGAGAAAAGATGGGAGGACACACAGCTAATGCTGGCAAGAAGATAGACACATTGGGACGCCTGAGTGGCTCAACTGGTTGGGCGACTGCCTGGCTCAGGTCATGATCCCGGAGACCCAGGATCGAGCCCCACATCGGGCTCCCTGCTCAGCAGGAAGCCTGTTTCTCCCTCTCTCACTCCCCCTGCTTGTGTTCCCTCTCTCGCTGTGTTTCTCTCTGTCAAATAAATAAAAAAATCTTTAAAAAAAAGAAGAAGAAGAAGACACAGCAGCAAACCACGTGATCATTTTAGTGCTAGACTGAAGAGAAGTAGGGTAGGGACATCAGTGGACAGAGGCTGTGGCCCTTCTCCTGCTGCTTTTGGTAACAAAGCTTTGAAAACCACCCCCGCCCCCACTCTCATCCTGTGGGCTCCAGGTCTGATGGATCCAAGCCATGTATCCCCCCTGGCTGTGATTCAGAGATGCCACATACTCCAAGCCAGGCCAAGAAGGGCACACTCCTGGGTTTCCTACAGCGTAAGGTTGCTAAGTTGGTTGGACGTAAGCCTAGTATCTCCTGGTCACCACCTCAAGGGAGCCTACCTGAGACTAAGTCTAAAATGGACACCAAGAACACAGAACCAAGACATAGGCCGCGTGGATCCCAGGTGGGGGCCAATACCCAGATCCGGCAGGATCCGAGACCCCAAGATTTCTCAGTTACAGAAATTAGTCTTGATTTTTTAGTTCTGTTTTGTTTCTTTTTTCTACTGGAGTCCATCTGAGTTGTGTTTCCATCACTTACCACTGACCAAGCCAGGAGCTAAGTCTACATCCCAGACTCCCAAACGTGTCCCCACATTATGGCTGAGAGGGACCATAGATCAAAGGGTCAATGCCATTGCTGCTTCTCCCAGGCAGGGATACCAGCTCCTGAGCCCTGATCCTGTACTAGACGACACGCACTCCCGGGGAACACGACGGCACCCTGAAAGTGCAGCTAATCCCAGGTCCTGTAGGGAGCTGCCTGCCTCGGTTTCCACTGTGGAGGTAGGCAATGCTCCTTACAGTGATGAGCTTCTCGGGGTGGCGTCCACTCAGTCAGAGCACCCCACTCCCTGGCTTTGGGCAGGAGCACAAGACTCCATTGTGGCCATGCCCTGGGTTTAGCGACTGGTCCAGGGATGGTCACATGACTCGAGGCAGCACAATCTGAAGCCTGCCCCAGGATTTTCCACCTCAGGCTTGCAGAGAAGAGCTTCTCTCATTTGGGGGGCACATGCTGTGAGAATGAGCCCCTGATATTGCTGGGGACCACAGGAAGATCTGGTATGCAAGAGCGAAGCTGACGCCTGGCACGGGCAGAAATGTGGGGCTGAGGGCCGTGAACCTGACCGCCCCGGGGTCCAGCCTACACCGGCTCTACCTCGCCTTCCCGTGTGTGAGGCAAGTTTTAAATGGGTCCCTCCCTCCCCCTTTTTTTTTTTTTTTTTTTTTTTTTTAAAGATTTTATTTATTTGACAGCGAGAAACACAGCGAGAGAGGGAACACAAGCAGGGAGAGTGAGAGAGGGAGAAGCAGGCTTCCCGCCGAACAGGGAGCCCGATGTGGGACTCGATCCGGGGTCTCCGGGATCATGACCTGAGCCGAAGGCAGTCGCCAACCAACTGAGCCACCCAGGCGTCCCTCTCCCTCCCCCTTTTAAAGCAAGTTTTAAATGGGTCTCTGTCACTTGCAGCCAAACAGTCCTCAAGAATACTCTTTTCTGGGAGCCTCAGTCGGTGAAGTGTCTGCCTTTGGCTCAGGTCATGATCCCAGGGTCCTGGGATGGAGCCCCACATCGGGCTCTCTGCTCAGCAGGGAGCCTGCTTCTCTCTCTGCCCCCGCCTCTCTCTCTCCCTTTCTCTCACGAATAAACAAAACCTTAAAAAAAAATACTCTTTTCTTCCAAACCAAGGGAAAAACAAACATCTAAGATCTGGGCCCCTTTGTCACCACCGCCTGCTAAGGAAAGTGCTTTGATATCAAGGCACAGAAGCTAATAAGCAAGAGCTTTTGGATTCCAATCTTAAGATTCCAATCTTAATCCCAGCAGTCACTAGCTTTGCGACTCTGTGCAAGTAACAACCACTCTGAACCTCGGTATCCTCATCTCTGAAGAAGAGGATAACGACAGCATTTCCTCCGCGGGTGCTTGGGAGGGCGACGCGCCGGGCACACGGTTCTGACTCTATACCAGGGGCTGTTAGTAGGATCTCCTTCTTCTCTGCTCCACCGAGGTCTTGGGTCTGGAGGGGGACAAAATGGTTTCTGGCAGCCCTGAGCTTGTGGAAAGCCTGTGTGTAGCTCTTGGCTCTGCTGGGGAGGCCTGGAGGAAGAGCTCGGCCAAAGGGAGAGCTGCTCAGGACCACACAGTCATGGGAATGGTGGCCCAGCCAGAGAGAGGAGCCCAGCCCACAGCCGTGGCTCACAGATCCAGACCTTTCCAGCAGGCACGGAGGGACATCCCACATGCAGGCATGGAAGAACTATGATTGTTCAGCAAAGAGCAGGGTCCAGGCACTGGGTGGGGCTTTGCGGGGCTCAGGGTCAGTTAAGGGCCACAAGGATGAGTAAGACCCAGGCCTTGCCCTCCAACAGCTAAATGCAAACATGGCTACAACACGTGGGGCTAAGTGACGTGCTTCCTGCAGGCCCCCCAGCCTCCATTCCCCGTGGTGACCTCTCTCCCGCAGTGTGGCAGCCTCCTCTGGTCCTCTATTCCAAACATCCTGGCTACAACCCTTCCTGCCCACTACTGACACGGTGACAGTGCCAAAGCTCCAAAAAAGTCCCTCCCTGCTCAAAAATCTTCAATAGCTCCCCTTTCCTGGGGACAAAATGCAGGTGCCTCTGCCAGGCCTTTAGGACCCTTCCAGGTACAGCCCAACCACGTGTCCAGGCTGTGCCCTAGCCCACGCTTTCCTCCCAGTAGCTCCCCTACAGGCAGAGGGAACTCTGCTCTATACTTGGGCCACACCGGCAGCTTCTCATCTCAGCGCGCACCCCATGAGCTTCCCGTCCCGCTGGTCCTGCAGCTCCACACCACAGCCCCTCTGGGGGGCGTCATCCTCGCTGTCCGCAGCTGAAGCAGTCACTCCCTGAATGGACTGCCCGGCACCTTCGCTTGGGCCAAGTGCACTTGAACCTGGCTTCTTGGGGAGGCAGAGCTGCAGGGTGCTGTACGCTTATATTTTAAAGAGTAAAAGGATGCTGGCTGCTGTCTCTCTCTCTCTCTGGGGGATACAGGACGTCAGCCAGTCTCCGCAGGCGCTCCCTGGAACCCTGGGTGGCCCCTACTTGGAACCGCAAACGTGAAGGGAGCAGCTGTCCGTTGCCCTCCGGGAACAGTGTTCAGGGACCTTGGGAGGGACTCGACAGAGGCTGCCCCCCACACTGTCGCTCTACACACAACTGGTCTCTGAGAAACATGAAGGAGCAACCCGGCCCAGGGCACGGCAGACTCCCTCTTCCCTCCCAGCACTGACATCATTAGAATGCCCTGGTGAAACAAACAGACGCTGTGAAGCCGAGACAACCGCATCACCAGCTGGTGGCAGGGGGAGCAGACCTGGAGATGTCCAGACTCACCACCTGGCTCAACCTCCGTCTGCACGGCCAGCCCGGGGCTCAGGCCCAGCACTCCCGCGGGGTGGGAGGCTCTAGAAATGAGGCCCAGAGTAACAGAAAGCAGAACTCTCCGGAACCTACACGGGGGACCCCGCACGGCAGCCCCACAATGACAGTGGTCTGTCTGTGCCAGAGTGTCTTTTCTCTCTCTCCCTCTCCCTCTCCTTCCCTCTCTCTCTCCCTCTCCCTCCCTCTCCCTCTCTCTCCCTCTCCCTCCCCCTCCGTCCCTCTCCCTCTCTCTCTCCCTCTCCGTCCCTCTTCCTCTCCCCCTCTCCCTCCCTCTCCG